>PVIH01002700.1:0-180661 GCA_004025045.1 Sigmodon hispidus
TTTTTTTTTTGTGTTTTTTTTTTTAAAAAAAAAAAAAAAAAAAAAAAAAAAAAAAAAAAAAAAAAAAAAAAAAAAAAAGAAGTTCCAACAGAAAAAAAAAAAAAAAGTTATCAGAGGAAGTCCGGGTGGGCAGGATCTCTATGGTCCCAAGATTCAGCAGCTGACTGATTACTGTTTGAAGCCCTATCTAAATGTACATTGTATGATGGGCCAAGGACATCCCATTTTTTGCAAGGCTTGCAGTTTAGCAAAGAACACCTTATCATGGGAGACTTCAGGAAGCTCACTTCTGTAACTAACTAAGGACGCCTAATCTTGAAGGACTCCAAGAAGCCTGTTTTTGCAAAGCTAGTAATTTACCAAGGACGCTTTATCCAAGGAGCAGGAAATTCTAAATAGTCCTGGGTCCGTCTCCAACAGTCTTTTCTGTAGTGTGAGTTTTTGTGTCTTTGTTATTATCAGACTGATGTAGTTATGAGTACTCATGTTGGCTCTTCTATTTTATTGTATTGATTTATATGTTTGTTTTGTGCCAATATCAATTTGTTTCATTACCATAACTTCATACTATATCTTGAAATCAGGAATGGCACTATCTCCAAAGGTAAATTATTCCTATCTGTAAATAAGATATTATACAAAATAGATTGAATAAATTTTACCAAAAAAGTCTAGAACTATTAAACAATTATAGCAAAGAGGCAAGGTACAAATAAAATTATAAATCAGTATAATTTCTTTCAATAAGAGCATTACACAAAGAAAGAAACTGTGTGCACACTCCTATTTATAATAGCATAAAGACAATAAAATACTTTGGCATAAGCCTAACAAAGACAGTTAAAGACCTTTCCAATGAAAACTTCAAATCTCTTAAGAATGAGATTGATAAAGTCCCAAGAAAATGGAAAGGCATCCTGTGTTCATGGACTGGGAGAATTAATATTGTGAAATGACCATCCTACAAAAAGCAATTTACAGAATCAATGCAATTCGAATCAAAATCCCCACAACATTCTTCCAGAAATGAAAAGAATACCTTAAAATTTATATGGAACCAGAAAAATCTCAGCTAGACTGTGCAATCCAGAGAAAAAAGAATAATATTGGCTTTTTTCTGGCTGAGCTCTATATGTAATTCTCTTCAGGTCTCAATTGGGAGTAATTTTTCAGTATTGCCATTTACAGTAACTCACTACTTATTATCTCTTCATCTCTGATCTTCATGTTCTCTCATTAGCTAGGTAGGACAAAATCAATTTGATTATAATTTTACTGAAAAGTATTCATTTGTCAAAAGATTTTCAATAAATTCTATCATTTTTGATTATGTAGTTTTATATTATAAATTTGATTGTTTCTTCTATCTAGGTCCTGCCCTAGATGTTTGGATCTAAATGTGAAAGTATTAGGCAATGACTGAAATTAAATTCTATTGTGGCTGTCCACCTTTCCCTATAGACAGTACCTTTCCTACAGAGCAGTGTTTTCACTAATTGATTTATAGGGAGCAAAGATTAATAGCTTACTCTTAGCTTTTGTGATGATTAAAAAGAAAATACTGCTCAACAATTTTCTAAAGTTTGTGAAGGAAAATGGACTTTGTAATTCAGATTTGTTCAAAAGATTAGGATTCAAGTGTCAGTATGAATTTTGGAATGTGAGAATTAGGATAGCCTTCATGGTCAAATACTCTACTGTTTCTTCAACTGAATAAATAGATAAACCAGGATTTGTAGTATAGTCTTGAAATTACATCTACTTAGAGAATGACATAGAATAATTAAAATTTTAAGACCAACCTGGGCTACAGAGTGAGTTCTAAGTTCAGTCTAAGAACTGAATAAGAGCCTTTCATCAAAATAAAATATGAAAAGAGAGTTAATACTCAGTGACAGGGCATTTCCTAGCATGTGTGACATCTCAGGTTCAAGCCCCAGCAACACATATGCATGCGCACACACACACACACACACACACACACACACACACACACACACACACACACACACTATTGACACATCAAATGAAAGCAAAGTGTCTATAAATAGTCACATAGCTATATAAATCAGACTTTGGCACAAAATGTATTAATAAATGATACAAATGGGTTTAAAACATTATTTTTTCAACTTGTATATTGTTACTTGCATGTATATTTTCAAGGCTGACCATTTAGTATTGGATAACCAATGTGCTCTTACCCAGAGAAGACTATTTCTCCCACTCCCAGCATTCTTTGGCTGCCTGTTGCTCTTTGTGTATGGATGAAATCCCATGGGCTTTGCTCCATCCACTTCATCATGTCTATTGGTGTCAACCTTGTTCAGTTCATATTTAGACAATCATGATAGGGTGATATCATGGGTATAGAATGACTGTGTCATTCTTTGAACAGATGAATATATAATCAATGGAGTATTAAAATGTATAAATTACTAATAACAGTGTAAGCCTATTCAGCCAGTGTAGGAAAACATATTGTCATATAAACTGAGTAGTAAATTATCATTTTAAAATGTTTGAGTTTCACACTTGTAAAAATATCTTGAGAAAATGTTCTCAAATACTAAAAGTTTGAAGGAACACAAGTATTCAATAGAGTATTATGCATGAACATAAAAATCAGAAGTAAATTAAAAAGCTATTGATAAGAAATTTAAGCATAGTAATTCCAGGTAGTAGCATAGTCAATGGTTAAAAGAACAATAATATTAATACTTAACAAAAAATACTAGTATGAAACAAATGATGTCTAAAATTTTGATTTAATTATTATATCTAGAAAAAATCTAAATACAAATTATAGAGTAAGGGCAAAACTTTTATATTATATCCACATAAATATAATTAATTAGTAATGATTTTTTAATAATTTCCTATACTTTAGTTACAGTTTCTTTTTAATAAAGAAAACCTTCACTTTTCGCATTTAAAAAATGAAGTATTTAAGAATAGGACAGAATATTATGTACCTTTAACTATGCCTAGATGTTTTCTAGAAAATATGCCTTGGTATAGCTGACTGGCTTTATTTACGATTCTAGGCTGACATTGGAAGGCTATCTAGTCCATCCTAAATCTTCCTTAAGAGAGTTCTGTAAGCACAAAAATAGATTCAGTGAATTTACTTATATTCTTGCAGCTGGTATTGTGGCTGCCTCCATGTGCTTCTCTTCTTGATATGAGATCAGAAATGCCATTACCACAGGAAATGTTTACAAAATGCCTCTAAAATGATACCATTAAATTTTGTATATGAGAAAGGTCTACTAAATGATTGACCCAATGACATACCAACAGGGAGAAATAAATCAGATGGAATATGAGACTTGCCCTTAAGTGACATCACTAAGCAGCCCCATCCACTGATGCCATACTTACAGTTACAAATACATATTTTGTTTGGTACTATATTTGTAATTTTCAAGTAGTGTAGAATCAGCTTATGAGCACTTTATATAATCCATGGTGCTTCAGGATTATTTCTTTGACTGTGGAATCATCAGTGTACTGTGTAGTTTTACTTCTAAGTCCTTTATTTTTTCTTTTACAACTGTAAAATTCTTCTACTTTTATATGTTTGGAATAGCAAAGTATTTACATAATACATCTTCTTCCTATTTCATTACTTTAAATTTATTTATATTTTCAATATTTCCTATATAGAACATATACTGGGATCTATTTTTAAATCTAGGCTAACAGATGCTGACTTTAAATGGGCTGTTTGGTGCATTTATATATTTTTAACATAACAATATTTTAAATTATAATGTATATTTTGTTCATCCCATAAGCAAATATTTAACGAATGTTAGTATAACAAAGAATAATGAACAATACTATTAAGTCCGGGAATATTTTTATCAGCCCCAAAGGAAAGCTACAGCCAAAGGCAGCCAAGAATGCATCTTCTGTATATCAATTTAGAATATTTTTCTTTAAATAAAATTACTAGCATGTGACCTTTAAGATATTTTTTTTTAATGCTGCAACAATTCTGTAGCTTGCATAGATACTTTACTATTTGTATGGGTGAATTGTATTCTACTATGGATGAACTGTATTTTATATATTTGTCAATTTGTTAATATTTGAGATGTTTCTATTTACTGACTATTCAAAATATGTCCATGAATATCAATGTAATTTATTGTAAATAGATTTTCAATGCATTTACATATCCAGTTATGAAGTTACTACATCATATGCTAACTTTGTATTGAAAATTCAGAGGAACTGAAAATAGTTTTGAATATGACAGTACTATTTCACATTCTGATCCACAGTATATGAGTGTTTGATGTGTCACATGCCCATCAGCACTTACTCTCTGTGTTCTCAACTGTAACTACTTCAGGGTGTATATAGTTGTGTTTCAAAATGGTATTGCTTTGAATTTCCCTGGAGGCAAATGATTTTGAGCACATTTTCATATCCTTATTGGAAATTAATTTACCTTTCTAGAAAATTATCTTTTGGGAAAAATGTCAATTCCATTGAACAATTGCTCTTTTGTCTTGTTATGGTTGAATTGCAAGAGTTCTTTAATTGTAAACAAGTGGTTCACAGCTCACAAGATTTGCAATGTACTATTTGGTGAGGTATTTTTGTCATTGTTTTGTTTTGTTTTCTTGATTTACTCCTTACAGAAACTCCCAAGATCACCAAAAAATGTACTTTTCTATTTTCTTTGAAGATTTTTATAATATAAAGTGTGTTTTAACCATTTTGCACATAAACTATGCATACTGGCCATTCTCACCCCCATATCTCTACTGCCATCACCCACATCTCTCATATGTTCATGTCAATTTGTTCTGTTCTGTGATCCACTGAGATTAACTGGAGCCATCTTTGTACTTAGGGATTTAAAGCTATCCACTGCACTTGCTAGCCTCAGCAGTGGGAATTCAACTAAAGACAGTGATTTTCCTTCAGGATTCTATCAATAGCCAGTAAGGGAATTAAAAGTAGAGTTCTATGAATTTCTTTCTACCTTTGACTATTGACAAGATTGAACTTGTGTGGACCCAGTGCAGTATGGCAGTTTCTCAGAAAGCTGAGAATAAATTTCCCCAAGGACCCAGCAATACCACTTCTTGGTGCATATCTTAAAGATGCACAGTTGCACTCCAATGGCATTAACTCAACTATGTTCATAGTAGCATTATTTGTAATAGTAAGAACTTGGGAACAACCTAGATGCCCCTCAACTGAAGAATGGATTAACAAATTATGGTACATCTACACAATGGAGTACTACTCAGCAGTAAGAAAAAATGATATCCTAAAATTTGCAGGCAAATGGATGGATTTGGAGAATATTCTCCTATGCAAGGTATCACAAACCCAGAAAGATAAGCAGGGGATATACTTACTCATTAGTGGACTCTAAACAAAACAAAACAAAATAAAACAAAACAACAACAACAAAAAGCAAAGCATGTGTAAACTGCAAACCACAACCACTGAACAACTTGTGATTGGAAACATTTTGGACTGACTCCTTGGATCCCACTGCCCCTTGAGGAACACATGACTCAGTCTTGATGTTGGTGGGGAGAAAACTGGATTTGCCAGGAGTGGTGGCTGAACTAAGCAATATTGGGACCATGGGACCTTGGGACCACCTGCCCATTGGGGGGATGGGGAGACGTGGAGAAGAGAGAATGACCTGGTGTGGTGGGAGGGGGAAGGGACCTTGAATAAGGATATACAAGGATAGAAAATGTGACTTCTTTATTCATAATAAGAAAAAAAAAGAAAAAAGAAAAACTTTATGGCTTTCCTATGGGCAAGCCTTAATACTTATCTCAAAGATGCTCAGAAAATTTTGTAGTCAAGACTGCCATCTCAATATCACTTTCATGTGTATATATCAAATCATATGTGCCAAAAATGAAAAAGATCACCTGACTGGGTGGAGATTGGGTAGAAATGCTGTTAGGGGCACATTGTGAGACGTGTTGATGTCTGACTATCCAATCCTGCTATCATCCTGTATGTCTTGCTTTAACCCCCATGGCATACTTCCTTGTTCTTTTAATAAAGTCTTCTTCACACATGTTCGTTTAAATGGATTTCTGTTGCCTTTTTACTGAAACAGCATTCAATCAAATAGACAGAGTCCTGATTAATGGTTGCTTTTCAGAATAAATATACCTTGTTCTGGCTTGGCTTTGCTGGAGTCAGCTATATTTTGAAACACATTTTCCTATTTTTGTTGAACTTTTGTTTAGTTTGGCTCTAGTCGGGTTATACCAAGTGATTGCTGTGAAGTTAGGAGGTGTGGGCAGGACTCACAAATACAGACCTATCCAGTGGAACTTTGTTGTGAAGCAGAATAAAGTAAAATAGGAAGGTATAGCTAAGAACTCAATAGTTGATTAATTTGGGGCATTTAGAAAATATTCACCAGCTATAGGTAGATGCTTAGATGAGAAATTGGATGTCTGAAGGAGCTCATAGGAGGAAAGTATGCTCTGTTCAGCGGGAGTGATATAGAACAAAACACTGTTTTTTAAATACAATGATTAACAAAAACTCTCCGTAGCTTTTAGGAAAGTTTGGTTGAGTTCCATTGACAGTGTGAGACATGAATTATCTATGCCTTTAATGAGCTCTTTATGAAGAATGGAGACATCCACCTAGGAAGAAAAGCAGTGTCTCTCATGCTTATATCTCTGGTTACTCTGCCTACTACCAGAAGACTAGGGGTATCTGGTTTACCATAATGGAAAGGGTGTTATGTTCTTATAGTTGCTAACTAAGTCTTTTGATGGAATGTTGCAGGTAATGTACTGCAGCTCACTGATCACAGTCATATTGACTGGTCAATACACAATCTAATGCAATCCCATCACTGCTGGTATGTGAAGACTCACTTCATTACTATATAGACAGGTGTCTGCCCTTGTCAGTAACATGTCTTTGCTGTCAATGAATTCCACATGTCTTGATTCAGAAACACTTTTTTCCTGCATCTACACTGGCACAATGCCTTAGGGTTCTTCTATTGCAACTTTTACTGCACTGATACCCCATCTTTGAATTAACTGTACATAATTTATTGATATTCACTTGTGAAAAAATACTTGCATGCTTACTTACTTTTTAGTTCCCATAAAAATTCATAGATAATTATGTATTCTAAATAATAGATTTTTTAAAAAAATAATTAAACAAGAATTGTCTATATTGCTATCCTCTTTTGGAAAAGGAACAAAATTACTTGAACCTTGGAGGTCAGAGGTCCCAGAACAGAAATAAGATCAGTTGAATTTTCTCAGTAAGTGAAGGTTTATTTTTAAAAGTAACTCTTAAAGTCACATAAATTTAGGAAATATTAGAGAAATGTCTTCATCCACACAGACAAGCAGGTTAGAAGGTGCTAATTGGTCACAGGATAACTCAGTCTCTTTGCATTGTGGATGGCTTTGAACACACTAATTAATGGGAGTATTTTCAGTCAGAGTTGGAGTAGTTCTCCAGACAAGGTAGATCATACCTCACAGATAATGCTCAAAGGGAAGGATCTGCTTAAATGTCACAGAGAGGAAGTTACCCTGAAGCTTAAATAGCTTATAATGCTCAGAATCTGATCACAGTAATTATAGCTGGATAATTCAGAGAATGGAGGCTAACTGATCCTAAAATTTAATTAGACACTTGAAAGATGCAAATCTCACAGAATTTATTGAATAGATACCTTTGATAATGGTAAAATATCTGCATTATATAAGAAAGAGGGTTAACACAGGGACAAATTTCCTTTATTTAAGACTTAAGTACTTTATGCTTTATTTATTATGTTATCTTTGAGAACTGAAATCATAAATCTCACTATTTTTTCATGCAAGATTGTAACAGAATGTTTTTGAGAAAACTAAAAATAGTTTGAATTATTTATTCACTGATTATATGAGCTTCTAGTATGTGGGTATATGATCTATGATTTAGCAATTCTCCTATCATTTAATATTTGAGTTTCTTTTCATTCATTATAAATTATTGAGCTTTGTAAATTTTGTTTGAATTTGTTTATTATAATAATAGTAACACTGGAAACCATGGTCATGTAAATGCTTCTTGTCATAAACATTTAACTTTACAAAATATCTGTTAAAACCTATCCTGGTTAAACTGTAACACTAAACTATTACAATTATGCAACTGAATGCCTTCACTGTTTTAAAAACCATCTGTGTTGAAAAAGTTATTCTTATGACCTGATGTGGTGGGAGGGGGAAGGGCCTTTGAATAAGGATATACAAGGATAGAAAATGTGACTTCTTTATTCATAATAATTAAAAAAAGAGAAAAAGTCATTCTTGTTTTTTAAAAGTGGTGTTTTACTTCCTCTATGGCATATGTTCTAGAAATTAATCAATTATATAAAAAATGCTATAGTGACTCAGATTTTTATTTGGACAATATTCTTTTTTATGAGTTTCTTCCACCTTACAATCTGAATGATGAGAAGCAAAACTATCACCTCGAGTATGGACTCAGCAAGAAAGATTGCTTCTTGCTCTTGCATTAAACCTGTGGTAAGTTCCCAGCACCCCATCTGGGTGGGTCACAGACACCTCTACCTCCAGCTTCAGGGAATTCAGTGTCTTCTTCTGGACTTCAAAAACACTTGGCTTATTTGAGCACATGCAGCTATACAAACATACAAAATGCTTAAAAATAGAGTAAATTCTTAAAAATTGAAGAAAAATTGTCAAATTATATGCAGTTACCTTTCTTCTTTTTACTAAACTAAAAATAATATTTGGTAAGATATTTTTTTAAAAAAAAACTTTCTTGTTGTCTTTAATTATTATTTTGACCTCTGATAGTATAATACATGTATATAATGTATCTTAGTCTTTCTCACCCTCAGTTACCCTGTTTCATCTCATTTCCTCCAACTGAAAGTCTCTCTCTCTCTCTCTCTCTCTCTCTCTCACACACACACACACACACACACACACACACACACACAGAGAGAGAGAGAGAGAGAGAGAGAGAGAGAGAGAGAGAGAGAGAGAGAGAGAGAGAGAGGTCTTGGGTAGATGTTGGACAGGTAACCTCAGCTGCAGTGAGTTTATGAGAGCATTCCCCATGTCATATGTCATAAACAAAAGACACTGTTTTCCTAGAAATTCTTCACAAACTTTGGCTATTATTAACGTTCTGTCCTGTCCTGTGTTACATCATGTTTCTCAAGCCTTTCATAGTTAGGTTCTATTATAGGTGCTGGCTGCCCATCAGAATTTAATGATAAGGCCCTGTTGCTAAAGATACCACATACTTGGTGTCTTCACCTGGAGAGATCTAACTATAAAATGAGCTGGAGCTAGAAGCTTCCTTTCTGCTGCCAAGCATTCATAGTGACAAAAACATGTACACAGGCTTAGGGGAAGAAGTAATTAAGCTTTACCATCTGAAATCCATAATAATGACTAGCCTGGCAAGATAAACCCATTGGTATAATAGTGGCATGAATGTCATTGTGGTATCAACTGCTTTCTAATTGCTCCACAGAAAAGGATTCATGTCTGATACTGTATAACTGGCCAAGAACCCATAGGTGTAGACATAAGCTCTATTATTATTTGATACTGTAAATTGACACGGTTTCAAGGTACTTATCCTTATACCCACAGGATATAGGTTCATGCATTTCCTAGTCCTAATCACAGAAGCTGCTTTTGATAATGACCTGTGGTCAACAAAGAAACCCATAAGTGACTGTGGAGTGCTTAGACAGCTTTTATTATTTTGGCTTGAAAGATTTATTTAATCAAGATAATATAGTGTTATTTCCTGTGAAACAGCAATGATAATTATGATATATAATAAACCAAGTATGACTATCAATCTTCTGCATTGAAAACCAATAGATTTAATATGCACCAATGGGTAATACCTAAAGATAGAAATGTGATGCCATTTTTCTAAAAACCATGCATATTGGCTCATGTTTTCATGTGTCATTTCTTCTTCATGTTAGTCAAATTATAACAATAATCCAATAAATAGCAAGTGTTATTAAAATTCATGAAAGAATATGAGAATTTTGGGAAAACATTGTTTAACACTGTTTAATACTGTTCAGATACTGAAAAAAATTGAATAAAAATGAGTATGGAAATATTTGTGAAGATTATTGTTTGGAAATAACCAAAGACTCCTCTGTCTATTTAGTAGAGAGTCCACATAAACTGTTTTGTCCAGTTTGTTTATAATGGCAACTTTAAAACATCAAACTTTTAATTCTCTCTCACAGAGAATACTCATTTATAGATAATTATTTCTATACACCAGTTGCATTAAATCAAAGGAATTTAAATTTAAATAAGGTTGCTAGTAAATCTGTATTAAACAGAAATAGAAGAAATTGACATTCTAAAATGAACACTGATTTTATGGTACTGCTTTTCTGTTTTAGAAATTATATTCAAATTTTTTAGGAGAATCAGTAAAAAAAAATCCCATTTTAAAGACATAATTTATCTGTAAATAACAAACACATGGAATGCTGCAAGTGGGCAAACACCTTCATGGAGAAATGATAAAACAGTATGAAGAAGGTTGCCCACTTAGCTGAAGATTTTTAGGAAACCCTGAGAGTATTTCTATTCTTTGCAAGACAAGGCCTCAGTCTGAATGATAAAGGCATATCCACTCATCATGCCGGTAGAATAAAACTAAGGAAGATTACCAGTAGAAGTTATTAGGGACTGAGTTTTTCTATATAAATAAGCAGAATACTAGCAAGAGGCATTTACACTCATTTTTTTAAAAATCCATATAGTCAGATACTTTGCTTCTGCCTTGGTATCAAGGTAAAGATAACCTTGCAGATAAGACTAGCAAAATCAAAATGGCATCAATTTATAAATACAAGCTTTATATAACTATTTTTCCTTGAATATATTGCCCATTAAATGCTACATACTTATCTAATTGGTTTGCCTTTAACATAAAATGTATTTTAAGAAATTACAGAAATTTATATCAATTAAAAAAACACAAAAAAGAGAAAGCAGTAACTATAAGCTGAAGAAATAGACTGATACACCAATTAGCTGTGCAGTATAAAAATGTTTAACATGGCCAAAGTGTCTATCTGTGATGACTGCCTAGCTCTTCAGCTTATAAATATATAATTTTTGAAATGAATACTTATTATTGGAAGTGGGGAGATGCATCCAAAATCACTTTTGAAATAGTGATAAGAATTTTTACCATTTTTATGTATTTATTTGACTATATTTTAGATTAAACTCTTTTTTAGATTTAGATTTTAGATTAAGCATTTTTTTAGATTTAGATTAAACTGAATTTTTAATTCAGTTGCTTAGCAAATTTGAAAGGCTTTGCAGTATATTATCAGGTTATCTTTTGTAACAACAATAGATGACAGACACTTATTTTGATCTTAATAACAATTCCACTGTATCTTTTTAGAATTTCTTAGCAAAAGTAGTTCTCCCCTATTTAAATTAACACTAATCTCATCATTCATGAAACATGAATACATTAAATATTACATACTATTTTAAATTTTAAAACATTCTTTTTTTCCTATTTGTCCAATTATTCTGATAGCATATCAAATGTTAGGTAATATTTAACTAGAAACAGATCACATACACAACCGTGCCCCCTCAAGATTTTAATGTAGCTAAAAGAAATTCCTGCCTTATTTGTGTAGATGTCTTACCTTCATTTGCCCAGTGTTTGTTCAGCAGCTTGTAAAAGGCTTGGTGCTGGTAGTTGTATAAAGACGTGTGAGAAATCTCAGTGTAGAACCATAACACATGTATTGGCAATTTTGTTAGTGTCTGTTCACTGTGGTGGCAGACTGAACTCCTTTTGGTACTCTGTATCACATTGGCAGTGGTCTTATCCCTCTTGAGCCTGTATCTCTTGATTGCATCAAGGTGCCAAGTTGACTGAATGACTCGTACCATTTATGTCTGTATGCCATTCTCATGTGATGCAGTCTCCTATAGATGCCTTCTCAGCATGCATTTCTGCTAAGTGGCATCTCACTATATGGTAAGACAACTAGGGTGTGCCAGATTTGTTGCAATTTCCCTTTTTAAACTCTTCTTCATGACATTTTAAGGCCATTGATGATTTCATCTTAACCTCTATTTTTTTCATTTTCTTTCAACCTTTCTATCACATTTAGAAAAAAATGACGTCATTTTACATAAACCTATTATGTTTCTTTTTTTCATTTTGAGATGTACCCATACCTAGAAGCATGAAGGAATGTCTCTATGGTTTTCATAGAGAGAACACTGTGGACCTTTTGGAGTAAAAATCAGCCTAATGAGGGGTATCCCTGTCAAGATGGGTTAGATATACTGATAATACTTCTGGGAGTTTCTTGTAAACTCTAGTTGAGAATGTTAGTCCATCTTGGGCCATTCTGATGTTGAGCATACCTCTTGGACCTATATCTAAGGCCTAGAGCAGCTGCTGTCACTGACAAGGTTTGAAATCTTTGAGTATGGAGGCATTCTTCTATGCAGACAAGATCATGGTCCAGCATATACTCATAGAATACTTGTTTGCAGCCTAGAGAACATATGGCTCACTGATGATTGAATTTGCCACACAGCCTGCTCAGGAAGAGTCTTCAAAAATATTAATTTATAAAATATTTTTCTTTTTTTATGCAGGTGTATTTTGCTCTCATGTATGTGTGTGTATGTGCTTGTATGTGCTTATATGTGTGCTTGGTGAATTTAGACATAAGAAGAGGGTATTAGATCCCTAGGAACTAGAATTATTAATGTTTGTGAGATACCATGTAGGTTTTAGGGACCAAACGTGGACCCTCTACAAAAGCTACAAGTGTTCTTGTCTGCTAAAATTTTTCTCTAATTCCTGCAAGTGCATTTTTTTTTTAACTGCAGAGTAGTACTCCATTGTGTGGATATACCACAGTTTGTTAATCCATTGTTCAGTTGAGAGGCATCTAGGTTTTTTCCAGGTTCTTGCTATTATGAATAATGCTGCTATGATCATAGTTGAGCTAATGCCTTTGAAGTGTGAATGTGCATCTTTAGGGTATGTATTTAAAACTAATTGAATAATCTCCAAATAATATTGGTTTATTGTATTTACTTTGTTCAGAGTAGGCTAGGCTATTCTGGTACAATGTAGCCTACTTTGGCCACAATCTTTGACAATCCCTCTGTTTCAGCTTCCTGAGTGGACAAATTATGAAAATGAGAAGCTATACTCTGCCAACTTATCATGTCTTTGTTATGTGAGAGAAGAAACCCATGTGTCTACTTGAGACAGATAAAGAACCCATAATAGAACAAAGTAATGTATTTACCAAAGCCCAATTTGTGAACCAACCAGTTTTTATCAGAAACAAAACTGGCAAAAATGCAGCCACCTCACTGCAAACTCCATGCCAGAACAGGTGTCAATTTGTAGAAAGTCAAACCCTATAATCCTCTTCAAGACTAGCACATCACTCAAGAGGTAAAGGTATCTCCACTTGGCATCTTGGATGATCAATGTCCTCGGCTAGGCATTGTCACTACTTCTCTAACTGTGCAAAGGGGTCCTCCTGAATTTTAAAAGTTTCAACTTTCCAGGAAGTCAAAATTTGTTTACCTTCTAAGACTCATGAGCTATCCCTAACCCTGTTTCCTGAGAACAGTTTTACTTCAGAGAAAACTTCTATACAATATTATACACTAGATTTCTCTATTCTCACCAACAAATTAAAAACATTACTTTTAAATAAATATAAATACATCTATCGTAGGTGAATTGTATTTTTTATGCTATTGTGTTGTTACTGGAAGAGAACAAAAGTAGCTTTAGTATGGTGTCAAGGAGGCAGGTTTCTTTTATATGTTACCATCACAGCAGCATCAGCATCATCCTTATGTTCAAAGACTATAGAAAAGAAGTGCCATGACCTTTTACCAACCTGTCAAGACTACATTCACTATATTGGAATTGAACACTTTGCAAATATTTCCAAGTCTTTAGAACTATGAATAAGATGAGAGAGTTATTTTTAGTACAAAGATCTATTTGTTGGAAAAGATGCAAGGGAGAGAAAGCAGAATCTACAAAACAAAATATCATACATGTATAAAACATTACCAAAATGATTCCTTCAAATTACTGCTTTTGAGTCTTCATATACCCATTAACTTTAGTTTTGTACCAGAACTATCAGCTATGAATGCATTTTTACTTATAAGCCATGCACTCAAAAAGTATGTATTTTGTATTTGCATTCTATCAGGTCTTATATATGGATTAATTAATACAAAATTCCTAAGGGGTTCATCATTTAGGACGGTTTCAAAACAAGTCAATCCAGCAAAATGCATTCATTCATTCACTATGAGAATGATTCCCAGAAATGTGAAGACCAAGATGGAGACTACAAAATGGTACCCCAGCAATTGAGTTCCAGCTGGAAAGCCTAAGAACCAGGACTGAACACTGATGTAACTGATTAGGAGAAGGATGTCCTAAATCAAATATGAAGAAACTCAGAATCATTGTAGCTTTTAATTTTATTTGAATCAACACTGTTGCCTATCCACAAGGGTGAGGTGGTCTCTTCTTGTCTGTTGGCTCAAGAACAAATCTCTTCTGGAAGTATACAGACATACCTACAAATAGCGTATCTCCAGCTAACACAGCATCTCTTAGCCAGTCAAGTTGAAATACAAGCAATTAAGTAAAAGATAACAAGCAGTTTGGGTCCAATTGATAAAATAGACACAAATAAATAAGCACACTAAAAACTGCCTGTATTCATGGAGGTACATCTGAGTTTTAACCTGGCAGTAAGAAAAAAATGATATCCTAAAATTTGCAAGCAAATGGATGATTTGGAGAATATCCTTCTGAGTGAGGTATCACAAACCCAGAAAGATAAGCAGGGGATGTGCTCACTCATTAGTGGACTCTAAACAAAAAGCAAAAAACAAAGTACGTCCAACCTGCAAACCACAACCACTGAACAGCTTGGGATCTGAAGCACCATGGAGCAGCACCTTGGAGCCCACTCCCGCAAGAGGAACACCTGAGCCAGTCTTGATGATGGCATGAGGAAAGGGGATATGCCTGGAGTGGATGCTAAACTAAGCCACCTTGCGACCTTGGAACCTCCTGCCCTTGCTGGGGAAAAGATAAAATGATGGAGAGAAGAGAGAGTGCTTGGAAGGGCAGGAGGGGGAAGAGAGTTTGAACAAGGGGATACATGGATAAAAAATGAGACTTTATTCAAAAACAAATAAAAAATCAGAAAAAATGTAAATAGAGCCAAGCCTATCACCCTGCACAAAACTCAAATCCAAGTGGATCAAAGACATCAACATAAACTCAGCCACACTGAACTTGATTGAAAAGAAAGTGGAAAATACCCTCCAATGCATTATAGTACAGGTGACCACATCCTAAATATAACACCAGTGGCACAGACACTAAGAACAACAATCAATAAGTGGGACCTCCTGAAACTGAGAAGCTTCTGTAAAGCCAAAGACATTGTCAATAGGACAAAACAACAGCCTACAGAATGGGAAAAGATTTTCACCAACCCTACAAGTGATAGAGGATTGATCTCTAAAATATATAAAGAACTCAAGAATCTAGAGTCCAAAACCTTGAATAACACAATTAAAAAATGGGGTTTAGATCTAAAAAGGGAATTCTCAGCAGAAGAGTTACAAATGACTGAAAGGCACTTGAAAAAGTGCTCATTATCTTTAGCCATCAGAGAAATGCAAATCAAAACAACTTTGAGATACCACCTAACACCTGTCAGATTGGCTAAGATAAAAGACACAGAGGACAGCCTATGCTGGAGAGGGTGCGGAGCAAGGGTAACATTCCTCCATTATTGGTGTGTGTAAGCTTGTTCAGCCACTCTGGAATAGGCATATACCCTAAAGATACTCATTTGCACCCCAAAAGCATAGCTCAACTATGTTCATAGCAGCATTATTTGTAATAGCCAGATCCTGGAAACAACCTAGATGCTCCTCAACTGAAGAATGAATTAACAAACTGTGGTACATCTACACAATGGAGTACTACTTAGCAGTAAGAAAAAATGACATACTAAATTTGCAGGCAAGTGGATGGATTTGGACAATCCTTTTGATGGAGGTATCACAAACCTAGAAAAATAAGCAGGGGATGTACTCACTTATTAGTGGAATTTATTCAAAAGGTAAAGCACACCCAAGCTTCAAACCACAACCACTGAACATCCAGGGATCTAAAGAATCTTTGTGTGGCACCTTGGAGACCATTCAATCTAGAGGAATACCTGACCCAGTCTTGATGTTGAGATGAGGAAAGTGGACTTGCTGAGTGGATGCGGAACCAAGCAACCTTGGAAACTTGGGACCTTCTGCCCTTGCTAGGGAGGAGATAAGGAGATGGGGAGAAGAGAGAATGACTGGGAGGCATAGGAGGGGGAAGAGTGTTTGAACAAGGGGAAACATGGATTAAAAATGAGACTTTATTCAAAAATTTAAAAAAGAAAAAAACAATCCCATTTATGACTACAAGTTTATGGATCTATGCTAAAGGGCAAGGACCACCAATTTAATCTAGCATCCACAATTCTTAATGGAAAAAGTAATACTAACTTTGTTGTATGGGTCTTTAAGCTGTGTTAAAGTCTTTTGTGTTAATGAAACTTGATTCATAGGGTTCACTGTTTGACCTAATTTCTGAAGGATAATGGGTTTTGGCTAGTTGCCGAGAAAGAAAGGTGTGAACTTTCATTACAGGCAGACCAGATATTCCTGAGTCATGAGTAAGAAATCTTAAATGTACTGAAAGAAAAAAAACAATCTCAATGCTTTGTTTTATGAATTTGAAAGCATAGGAATTATGTTTAGACTTTAGAAGTATGAATCAAGTAATAAAATATAAAATATAAATAAATATAGAAACATGTCTGTGCTAAAGATGAAGATGTGAGCACTATCAATAGTCAAGCTGAAGCTATAAGAATGACTGAGCTTGCTTAGGAATGGAAGAACATCTGTGGTAGTGGTTTTTTTCATGTGTTAAACCAATAAAGAGTTGTTGGTTTCCAGGATTAAAATTCCAACAGACTTCACTCAAAAATATTCATCTTTTTTTCCTTAAAGTAGATTTTCCACTTTAAGTCAATTCACAAACAATGAAATAACTGTATGAATCATATTGAAAGATTTGTTTCCTTCTGATTAGTGGGGGGGGGTGGCATATTTTAGTATCTCTGGTCTTTGCTATTAATGTCACTTAAACACTTATTTCACATATTTTGAGGTTTCAATTCATACCAAGGCTTGAAAACATCAGTGTTCATGATCTAGTAAAAAAAAAAAAATCCAAAGACGGTTAGAAAAAATAAGAAGACAGACATAGGAAGACTGATTTTATTGAAAACTCAAATGATTTGTATAGCATGATCCCTGGAGGAAAGGGAACAGTTTCATGGGACAATGCCAAGGACATGAGGCTTAAGAATGCTGGAATTATTGTCAGGCTGGATGGTTTAAGGGGACAAAAAGTGTGTGCTATTTAATTGGATTGTTTTTAAATTGAGTTTTTCTTGAAACAATTAAAATCTCAAAAATGCAGTAAAGTGCATTTATCAACATCTTCTATTAATATCATAAACCATTAGAGTGATTTTAGAATTTCAGTGAAGTTGGAAAAAACAGCAAGTACAACCAAATTACTGAGTATGTCCAAATACAGATAAATTCATAGGTGTCACAGC
Organism: Sigmodon hispidus; assembly: GCA_004025045.1. NCBI lineage: Eukaryota > Metazoa > Chordata > Mammalia > Rodentia > Cricetidae > Sigmodon > Sigmodon hispidus. Next base: position 17,786 of record PVIH01002700.1, read on the forward strand.
TGAGCTTGAAGGACTACGGACTGCTTTCCTCTTCTGACAACTTACACAGCTCCCACTGATTATTACGAGAGTTCTTGAGGAGGAGGCTTTCAGGTTAGTTTTCCCTTGATTCCTTTAAGACCTGTGTCTGAAAATTTGTGCTGTCTTTAGTAATAATATCTTTCCTTCAAGTTTGGCAGGCAGCCAAGGGCAATCAATGCCAATAGCCTGTATTGTTTTAGGAATCTCTTGGAAAGATTCCCACTGAAAAATTACAAATAATGTTTCCAGTGAGCAGCAGTAAAATTTTTGTTAAGTAGACTATGGGTTTGAGGAGGAACATGATCACCTCACTGTAAACTTTCTATATATAGGTGTGCATGTGTCTGTATGTGTGTGTGTGTGTGTGTGTGTGTGTGTTTACAGTAGATTTATAAAATAATGTCTTCATGTGACTTTTTAAAATTCATTTTTGAGACTGTAATTGTTTATTTACTCTTTGTGTCTTTCATACTGTGCCTCTTGAACCCACCCACCTCCTGCACCAACCCAAAATAAAACAAAAATAAAATTTAATAGAAAATAAGGGGAACAAAAAAAAGAAGGGGAAAATCTTGTTATGGAAACTGCAGTATACCACAATAAGAAACAGTGAGTTATGCAGTAAATCCCTTTATTCAAAAATTGAGATTATAATTTAATTGTAAAGTTTGTCTTCTTTTTCTCCCTCTAAACCCACCCATGCATATCTCCATTCTCTTTAAATTCATAGTCTCTTTTTTATTAATTGTTTCTGGGTGCAAATATGAATTTGTATATACCTATATAATTATAAATATAATCCTTTTAGTCCATATAATGTTACGTGTATGCATGTATATCTTTTAAGAAAACATCCTTAGTGTTTTTATTTTTTCTTCCTCTCTGTCCCTTTCTTTCTCCTCTCCTAATTAGATCATCACCCACTGCTCCTCCTTTCCTGTTCAAGCTACCTTCATCCTACCATTTCCCTCTCCAGATTTCCACGACCTCTTTCTTTATTCCTTGTTTTTGCCTTTATCGTAGGTTATATGCTAAAGTCCAATGATTTGTAGTTAGGATCTACAAATAAGGGGATAGATTACATTTGTCTTTCTAAATGAGGGCTATATCACTCACAATGTAATATTTTCAAGTTCCAATCATTTCCTGGTAAATTTCTCCATCTCAGTTTTCCTTTATATTATTCTGCAATGTGTATATACCACATTTTCTTTTTCCAATCATTATGAACTTGAAGAATATTTAGGGAGTTTAAGTTTCTCTGCTATTGTGAAGAGCATGGCTAATCATGAACCTGTGGAATAGGGTGTTAATTCCTTTGGGTTGGGTCATATGCTGATTTATTTTCAGATTTTTTTTTTCTTTTTTGCATGCTCTCTCTCATCTGCAGTCCTAACCTCCAGATTCTCAGAAGAGACTTGCCATACCTCATCAAAGAGATCCCTTTATGCAGAAAAATGGAGACTTTCACAGAAAACCAGACCTGGACACAGTGCACAGAGCATCAGATCTTGGGGACCCAGCACCAATGGATACATGTGCATCACAGCCTCTATATCTATGACTCAAAGAACATCACAGAAGAATGAATGGAAAGGTTGTTAGAGTCAGAACACTAAGTCTGCTGGGAAAGAGTCTCTCCTGCAAATAGCTACAGAAATAAGACCATATCAATGAAGATATCAATAATATGTTAGCATCGAATTGGTAATTTCAAAACATCCTACCCTTAGGCAAAGACTATAGGCAAATGTTGACTCTAGGAAAAGTATTAGCTCTCCCAGAGAAGAGCTCCTTTATTGGTTGTCCAGTGCATATGGTCAGCCCTGAAACCATATCCACACAAATAAAAATTGATTTAGTAGATTATGTGTGTACACATATATATATGCATTCACACACACACATACACACACACACACACACACACACACATCCCACAATAAGAGTCAAAGGAAAAGGGCTATTAATTAAAAGTGGAGAGAGATGTGGGATAAATTCAAATGAAGGTTGCTGGGAAGAGCTAGAGGAAGAGATTATAGGAGGGAACCTGATCATTTTGATCATTTTACTTGAATAAAAACATTGAAATAAAATACAAAAATATAAAAAAGCATCCTACTTTAATTTCTTCTTGAGTAGTGACTATGTGAAGAAAATATGAATTTTTATCATAATAATATAGAAGTGACAGATTTGCTTTTGATCAGAAATAAAAAAGATTCCACAAAAGTACATATTTTCTAAACAGAGATGATTATCAGAAAATGTTAGAATGCTTTGTTCCTTGGGGCTGACATTCAGTGTAGCATTTATATACAATTTAGTTCCATGGTAGCAAATGTCTTTAGCTGCTTATAGTGTGTATTCCCCTTTGATATCTTAATTTAAATTTTTTAAATCTTTATCCATATTGAAATGTCTTTGTAGTTCCATATTTCTTATTAGAGATGAGTTTTAATAGGTCTTTAAGTTTTATTCTAAAGAAGCAATGCAGATGTCAGATACTGTATTTGTACAAAGGTGTTTAGGAAATTATTTCTTGTTCTTAAAGACGATATGGACAAAATAAACTGTTTTGTTATTATTTTGTTTATTTTTTAAGGTTTTTGTGGTAGTTTAAATAACAGTCTCCATAGGCTCCTGTTTGTTTTCTCTGTTTCTCTCTGTGTTTCTGTCTCGCTCTGCCTCTCTCTCTCTCTCTCTCTGGATCAGGACTTAGCTCTCAGATACTGCTCCAGTGCCATATGTACTACTCCATGCCATAATAATGGATTAGGCCTCTGATACAGTAAGGTAGTACCTATGTAAACACTTTATAAGTGTTATCTTAGCTATGGTGTCTCTTCACAGCAACAGAACACAAGCTAAGTTAACTTTGAATATTATGAAATCAAGATACAATCAATCTATGTCAAAGTTTTCATAGCTATGTGTAGTTTCCAGGACAAAGCTTAGATATTAGATTGCCAGAGCCAAGATTGTGCCAGAGCCTTCCAGCTACAGGTGACATACCCATTCTTTACTTTGCTGAGATTAAATGCATGAGTTATTAACTATCATTTTTGTCCTGGGATTAAAGGTGAGACTTAACATTCTCTGACCCTTGTGGATTGACTATGGGTGGATCAGTTTTTTTTGATATTTTAGACTTATTTTATTAAATATAAAATATATTACCACATCCCTTCTGTCTTACTAACTTTATACAATGAATAAATCAATATACTTCCTAGAATTCCTTGCAGATGTAGCCCATTTAACTTGACAGTCTTGGCTGCACAACCTATGAAGGTGACCTCCTCTGTCATCAGAAGACAACTATGAATGAAAGAACAAGAGTTTAACAGAGACTTGCTTCTGCCATCACCCACCCCCAAACCACATTGTGTCTGCTCTACTGTGTTTTGTCCGATGTGGGAAGAAAACACAGCATCCCTTTGTTGAATGAAGACATTATTTCTTACTGGTATTTGTCTAACTGTACATAAGTGCCTTCCTAGTTAACCCACCAGGGAGATTTCTGGTACTCTGTATCTTTGTCTGCATTTGATGCTGTAGGTTGTTGTACTTCAGACATTTTTTAGGCATGGGACCAGCCTAACACTGTCTTACCTTTCAATCATTTATTTGTAGTAATATATTATATATTTAATAAAACCATTCTGGAATATCAGAGAACAGATCCACTCACAGTCAAACCACAAGGAACAGAAATTGGTAACTCATATCTTTAATCCACACCTTTCTATCTCCTCCCTAGCAAGGGAAGGAGATCCCAAAGTCCAGACATGACTTAGTTCAGCATCCACTCCTGGCAGATTCAGTTTCCTCACCCCAACATTAGGACTGAGTCAGGTGTTCCTCTAAAGGGAGTGGCATCCAAGGTGCTAGTCCAAGGTATATCAGATCCCAAGATGTACAGTATTTGCGGTTGGCAACTTGGACATGCTTTGCTTTTTGCTTTTTTGTTTAGAGTCCACTAATGAGTGAGTACATCCCTTGCTTATCTTTCTGGGTTTGTGATACCTCGCTCAGGAGGATATTATCCAAATCAATCCATTTGCCTGAAAATTTTAGGGTATCATTTTTTCTTACTGCTGAGTAGTATTCCATTGTGTAGATGTACCACAGTTTGTTAATCCATTCTTCAGTTGAGGAGCATCTAGGTTGTTTCCAGGTTCTGGCTATTATGAATAATGCTGCTATGAATTTAGTTGAGCTAATGCCTTTGAAGTGCAAATGTGCATATTTAGGGTATACTCCCAGAGGTGGTATTGCTGGATCCTTGGGGAGATTGAGTCTCAGTTTTCTGAGAAACTGCCATACTGCATTCCAGAGTGGCTGAGCAAGCTTAGAATCCCACCAACAGTGGAGGAGTGTTCGCCTTGCTCTTCAGACACTCCTGAATAGGCTGTCATCTGTGTCTTTTTTCTTAGCCAATCTGACAGGTGTCAATTGGTATCTCAAAATTGTTTTGATTTGCATTTCTCTGATGGCTAAAGAAATTGAGCACTTTTTCAAGTGGCTTTCAGCCATTCCTAATTCTTGTGCTGAGAATTCTTTTTTTAGTTCTGAACCCCATATTTTGATTGAGTTATTCCAGGTTTTGTGCTCTGGTTTCTTGAGTCCTTTATATATTTTAGAGATCAGTCTTCTATCACTTGTAGGGTTGGTGAAAATCTTTTCCCATTCTGTAGGCTGTTGTTTTGTCCTATTGACAATTTCCTTGGCTTTACAGAAGCTTCTCAGTTTCAGGAGGTCCCACTTATTGATATCTGTTCTTAGTGTCTATGTCACTGGTATCATATTTAGAAAGTGGTCACCTGTGGCAATTCATTGGAGAATATTTCCCACTTCCTTTTCTATCAAGTTAAGTGTGGCTGGCTTTAGGTTGAGGTCTTTGATCTACGCAGATTTGAGTTTTATGCAGAGTGACAGGCTTAGATCTATTAGCATTTTTCTACACACTGCCATCCAGCTATGCAAACACCATTTGTTAAAGATACTATCTTTTTTCCACTGAATATTTTGAGTCTCTTTGTCGAAGTTCAGCTGTTCAGAATCTCTGGAGTGGAAGACTCAGTAGTGGAAATCGATACATCAATCAAAGAAAATACTAAAACCAAAAAAGCCATAACACAAAACTTTCAGGAAATCTGGGACATCATGAAAAGAACTATCCTGAGAATAATAGGAATAGAAGAAGGCAAAGAATACCATCTCAAAGGCACAGATAATGTATTCAATAAAATCATAGAAGAAAACTTTCCTAACATGAAGATGGAAATGCCTATGAAGATACAAGAAGCTTACAGAACACCAAATAGATATAACCCTAAAAAAGAAAGTCTGCTAGCCTTATAGTAATCAAGCCACAAATTATACAGAACAAAGAAAAAATTTTAAGAGCTTCAAAAGAAAAGGACCAACTTACATATAAAGACAGACCCATCAGAATAACACCTGACTATTCAATTGAAACAATGAAAGCAAGAAGGACTTGGTCAGAAGTTATACAGACACTAAAAGAGCATGGCTGCCAGCCTAGACTACTATACCCACCAAAATTGTCAATCATCATAGATGGTGTAAACAAGATATTTCATGAGAAAATTAGACTGAAACAATACCTATCTACCAATCCAGCCCTGCAGAAAGCATTAGAGGAAAAACTACAACCTAAGGATACCAGATACACCCATGAAACCACAAACATTCAATAATCCCACAGAAGAAAAGGAAATACATACAAGGTACCACTAAAAATAACAGGAAACATCATTAAGTGGTCACTAATATCCCTTAATATCAATGAACTGAACTCACTTATAAAAAGACACACACTAACAAAATCGATACAAAAACAGAAGCAAATCTTCTGCTGCATAAAGAAACACACTTCAATCTTAAAGAAAGACACAGGCTTAGAGTAAAAGGTTGGGAAAAGATTTTCCAATCAAATGGCCCTAAGAAACAAGATGGTGTTGCCATCCTAATATCTAACAAAGCAGACTTTAAGCTAAAAGCAATTTATATATATATAGGGTTTATGAAGTTGCCTGCATTTTTTTCCTTTTTTGACCTCTAGGATTTGTATAACTTTATACCTTATTATCTTAGTCCCCGAAAACTATTTAAATTTAAAAATGCTTGTGCTCACATTATTTGTATTTTTATCATTTTTCTTTTTTTTTGCATTTATCTAGTTGTTCCAGCACCATTTATGGTAAAAACTATATTTCTTCATTGAACTGACACTGATCTTTGGTCAAAATCAATGGGCTTTGTTTGTGTAGATGTATTTCTAAAATCTCTGTTTTGTTTCATTGATCTTTTGACTATTCTTTTACAGATACAATACTGTCCTAATTATTGTAGCTTTATAAGTCATGGAGTCAGTCAGCATCAGGTCTGTGAACTGTAGTCTTCATGATCATTATATTCTGGCCTCCTTTGGTCTTTTGTTTGTCCCTATGCACCCAGAATGGGGTTCCGAATATATAACATACCTTTTGTGAGTTTGACTGAGAATGAATCTCTAAATCAGGCTTGGCAGAATTGTTGATGCTTTCCTCCCCAGAACAAGACATGCTTGCTTGTTTGTTTAGGCCTCATCTATTGTCTTTCATCAGAGATTTGTATTTTCTCTCTCTATTTTTTTATTGTTTTGGTTGTCAATACTTTTTTAGGCAGCTTTATTTCATTTTTTCCCCAACATAAATAACATTGTGCTAATTTCACATATCTCTCTATATTGAAGATACATGAAAAAAGTTAATAATTCTTACAATTTGTACTTTATCCTGACATTTATGTGTACTTTCTATTTGAAGGAGATAAGAATATCTGCTACTGTTGGATAATTTTTATGTGCTCTACACATATGAACATATCTGTAGAAATACTTTTTATTATTGTATTGTGCTTTGGAATTCATGAGGCTCAACCTAGTGTCTTCTGAAATGGTAGGAGACAACATTGCTTTGCCATCTTCCTTACTTTAGAAAAAATTATCTAACTCCTCATCCTTAAATTTATGTCAGTTGTAGCATTTTATAAATATAACTTATTAAGTCAAAGCAAATTCCTACATTTCAAATCTTCCAAGCATTTTATCTTATTGGTTAATATAGTTTTCATCAATTTAGGAGCATTTATTGATGACATAATTTTTTAATTTTTTTGACATAAGACATTAATTTATTTTTAATACTGAATAAACCTTATGCACATAAATAACATATACAAATCAAATTTGATCATTACTTTGCTATTATTTAATTAAACATTATTACATTATCTTGTTAAGTGATTTGGCTTTGTATTATTGTAATTTATGTCCCTTGTTTAGTGCTTATAAATTCTGATTTTATAAACTGACTTAAGAGGAATCCCCTCAGCTACTTTCTTCTAAGAGACATCAGAAACAATTGGTGTCCTTTCTTACATTTTAGTAGAAATCTCTAGTGAGTCTTACTGCTTTTTATTCTGTAAAACTATTAATTATTGATACAATTTTTCTAATTGATGTGGAGATAATCAGGTCATTTATTTCTCTGTATGTAAGTTGTTATATATTGCACCTTTGAAGATATATTTAGATCCACTATCTTTAATTAAAAAGAACCATCAGCCACCTATATCCAATGGACATTTGCAGTTACTCCATTTAAAAACAGTAAAAAGAATTCTTGCCAAGATCTCATGATATTTATTAAGGCAAACTGCATTACAGGCTCTAAAATTAGGTAAATTTGAAACTAAATAATATAATTGGATCATTATCCATCATATTTAACTATTTCCTATGTGTTGTATTTAGTCTCTTTAAAAATTGTTCTTGTTTTTGCCTTCTGCTAATCTTTTTTTTTTCTTCTTTATTTTGTATTTATCAAACAAACAGTAAAAAGAATTTAAAAAAATGCTGAAGAGTTAACAATAACTATACAGAGGATAATAATCATAAGCATGGCTTATCAAGGGTGGAAATTCAAATAAGATTACTACACATATATTTTCTTTGTGTTCAGCTTTCCCTCTGAATTTTTTTTCCATCCCTGTATATCCTTATTGAAGGTCTCTTCCCCCTCTCACCACATCTGATCATTTTTCTTCTCTGCAACTCCCCATCCCCTCCCTTGGCAGGGAGCAGACAGTCCTATGGAATCTTATGTGTGAAATTATTTTCACTTTTCTTGGCTTAGCAATTGAATTTTTTCAAGCACTTGGCTACTCTAGCATTCAAAGTATGTATTTATAGCTAAACTAAATTTAATTTGAAAAACACCATACTTCCTCTCAGGTTGTAGAAGTTCCTATTACAGAGAAATCCCAGATTCTCTATCCCACACGTCACTACAATGCTATATTCATTACTCTTATGACCATAGTGTATGTTCTTCATGTAATTCTGAATGGTTACTCTCTCATCTCTTTGGAAATACTAGATGCTAAGAATCCTTCAGAAAAATGCAGAGAAGGAATGTAAAAAGGTGTTAACCTGAACCTCTTAACATGCTCAACTCTCAGGCTAAATCTTGCATTTGTTAAGGAAATGATGATCAAATAATGTGAAGAATATAGCTAGTTAGCATAGAGGTCAAATCTAGACTATTTACATACTGTTTTTCCTCAAGGGTCAATGTTCTACTCACCCTGTATAGATATGTATGATAGTTTTTTTTTTTTTAATCCCACAGTCATGCTTTATTCTATATCCTTAAAAGTTCATTTAACTATTTGTAGTGGGATCATCTTTGTACATTGTAAATATTTGTTTCTCCTATTAGTTTAGTAAAACACTGATTGGTCAGAGGTAGACAGAAAGTGTGGACGGGGCTACCAGAATAAGAAAACTCTGAGAACAGGAAGAACAAAGCAGAGATACCAAAGAGATTTCAGGAGATGCAGAGAAAAGAAGTTGAAATGCTGATGAGGAAAGGTAAAGAGCCACATGGCTGAACAAGAATCATCTGTTAAGATGAAGGAGTTAGCAAGTTATATGCCTGGGCTCTAGAACAATCAGCGTAAAATTAATGTAAGCATTTGTGTGTTTCTGTAGGACTGCATGTGTTTCTATGGGACTATGGGTTCAAACTTTGAGGTTAGGCCTGAAAGTCCAGGCCAGAAACCTCCTACAACAACTATGGTTACACTTTAGGAATTAAAATTGTATCTAGAGTCTCTAGGTATCTAGATTCTGTTTCTGAAAATTAGCAGAACAACAATCTAAAGTCCTTTCCTGTAATATTAAAGTTAAAAACATACAAATGTGTCATCACGCTGCTAGGGCTGCTCTGTACTCCCAGCACTCACCTCTGTAAGCTTTTGCTTTCCTGTCTATTTTCAGGCCTAGCAGCTTCTCTGTCCAAGCTGGACTTCCTTATGTTTGTTTATTTCCATTTTAAATCATCCAGTTCGGATCTGATTCATTTCTTTTCTGGAAAAACTAAAACAAAATTGCTTGTTTTAAAAATAGTTTATTTTAACTTTTGATTTTCAGTTTTGTTTTTTATAAGGTTTGAATAATAATATCCAATATGACATTCAAATAGGAACCAGAAATGTTCATATTTTTGTTTTCAATATGCAGCATTATGAATATATTTCAAAGTTTTCCCACTGGCTAAGAGCACTAGCTGCTCTTCCAGAGGATTTGAGTTTAACTTTCATCACCTACATAACAACTCAAACGTCTTGAAACTCCAGTTTCCAGAGAGCTGATGCTTCCTAAAAGCAGACATTACCATTAGATATCTGTTTCTAAACTGTGATGCTAACTGTGAAACCTGTGAATACAGGTAATAAATGTTTTTTCAAAAAAATTTGGGAAGAGGATGAGTAAAGGAAGCAGCACTAGAAACTGATCCAAAGGCATGCTACATGCACAAAATCTACAGCAGGAAATTTATTGGAAATTGATTTCACTTGGTTCATTCTAGTGTTGAAGTGTCTGATGCATGTGAGAAGAGTTCTAGACCAAGTGATCTTCAAATATAAAATGTTTAGCATGTACTCTTTTCCTCCAGATGCCCTTTATTTTCTTCACCCATTTTTTTCACCTGCTGCCATTGAATGTATCATAACCAGTTCCTATTCTTAATGTCTTAATGACACTTTCCATTTTAGATTTTATAAGGAAGAAAAAAACAAGGTTCCCTAGACTATATAATGGTCTAGGTTAGAAGCATTATATTACATTTTCTTTTTCTTCACTATTTTGTCTGCTGCAGTTGTGGAAGAAATCTGTGTTGTTCTCTTGCTTTTTGCTTTTAAGGTTCTTATACTTTTGAAATTGCATGCTTTGGGATTCTATATTCATTTTATCAATAGCTTGAAAGAATAAATTGTATCTAGTCATAAAATGAAGGTGGAAACCAGAAGATGTAATTGGTTTTGACTGAGAAGTGTAAAAAGGAGTCCTCTCTGACTGCTCTGACTCATTAAGTTATGTTTCACAAATCAACACTAAAATTTTCTGAATCAAAATGTGTGAATGAGCCAAATCACCCTTCTACTAACTTTCCGATCAAAAATGAATAAAACTATCATAGACATGAGTTCAATTCACATGCCATAACCTACATTTTTAGATAGTTGAATTCATCAACTATACCTAAATTTTGCCAGGATTTAACCTAAAATAGCTTGACAATCTGAGACAGTACTTTTACATCAAGATTATATTTGTCATGTAATTGTAGATTAAGTGTCACAAAGGGCCATTTCAGATAAAGATGCCACCATACTCCTTTTAAAGTTTTTTTTTTTAATTTTAAGTTTATTATTTTATGTGTATGAATGTTTTATCTTAGGATATGTATATGCTTCACTTGTGTACCTGGTGCTTATGGAAGTCAGAAGAAGGCTTCAAGCCCACTGAAACTAGATTTATATATGGTTGCATACTACAATTCTGGTCCTCTACAAGAGAAACAACTGCCTGTACCTGCAGAGTTATCTCTCCAGTCCCACTCTCCAGTGTGCTCTTAATATTGCTCCTCATTGACATCCCACAGTCACCCACAAAAGACATAACACATACTTTTTTCACTTTACATCTAATCAGAGGATCTTTATCAGAGTACTAATATGTGTCTGTTTTCTGTGTTTATATGATATACTCAGTATCAGCTTATGTCATAATGTTATTTTAGTCTGTGATGAGCAGTGATTCCATGATATGATAATGATACTGAGAACCTATATATGTAAATAATGTGCTGAGCATTGTAATCTTCTCACATATGTTCTACTGACATGCTAATGGTAAGGCTAGTGAAACATATCTGCTAAGTTGCCAGTCGTATACCATATAGTCCATAATATTATGTATAAGACATAGTATATAGTAGTGTTGAAATAACTGTGTTAGCTGAATGCCCTGTTTATTGTAGCATTCTTTAACTACTCTATTTTCTTCCTCTCCACGAATAAAAGAAATACTTGCTATAAAAGTATAGATGTTACTACACTGGCAACAACATCATATGCCTTCTGTATATTGTATCTCTCCATTAATTATTCCAATATTGACATACAACATCTAGTTTTATGCAGGTACACTCTGTTTGTACAATAAAAAATATTATCCAATGACACATTTCTCACAATATTTTTCCATAGTTAAGTGCAGTGTAATTATATCTTAATTCTGTCTAGAGTGTTAATATGGTAAAGAAAGGGATAGTGACCACTTTGTTTGCTATACAAAGGAGAATCACTGAATTTCTGGGATCAATAGGTGAGAAATCATCAGCAATGTTCTTCGTGATGGTTCCAAACTGAAAAACAAAGCAAAACAGCAACAACAAAAAGCCTCTCAAAGCCTCTGGGACCTTCAGAATGTCAATTTGTAACTGTGCTTTCCAAAGACAACTTCTGTACCACTCACATGTATTCCTTCAATTTACATCTTGATAACTTTGAGAGATTCAATGGTAACTACACAGGGACAGAGCATTAATCATAGGACATAGGGCTGACCATATTTCCTTTCTCATAGAAACTTTTTAGCCAGAGAACACAGAGACAAGCTTACCTTTGATTAGGCAAAAAGCTTTTATGATTACATGGGAGTAGACATTTTAATAAATAAGTTAAATTGTTTCTGAAACAAAATTGATCTGCACTGTCTATTCTTTCCTAGTAACAAGAAAAAAAAATCTTACTGTTGCCTAGGGCTGTAGAAGAACTGTATCCTTTGATATGGTTTAAATGGGACAGTAGGAAGTAGAAGAAAGATTAGTTTTATATTTAAATTCCATAAGTCTTGCTTGATTAATTCCATTATATTTATAGTCTTAAGCTGCTTATACCTTGAGTTCTACATCTGTACACCCATGCTCACTATTAGAATTTCAAATATTAGAAATATTTGAAGAGGGGGCTGGAGAGATGGCTCAGCAGTTAAGAGCACCGTCTGCTCTTCCAGAGGACCCGGGTTCGATTCCCAGCACCCACATGGCAGCTAACAACTGTCTGTAGTTCCAGTTCCAGGCAAACACCAAGGCAAATAAATAAATAAATAAAAGTGTTTTAAAAAAAAAAAAAAAAAAAAGAAATATTTGAAGAATATTTCTAATCACAGTTTGGGATCGTGTAAATCATATAATATTGTCAGACTTAGTAATAATTAAATGTTTAGATTCTGCTGGATTTTTTAAGTGTTTGTTTGTATCTTTCACTTAAAGTGAAGATACATTCAGAAATTATTTCTGGACTTGAATTCAGATGCTGCACTCACACTGCTTTAAACAGATGTTCCCTAACTGACCCTTTCCACAAAGCATATATAGCAGCTTTTCGTGGGACTCTCCATGATCTTAATGTCCAGCAAAAATCTGCATAAAATTATTAGCATGACACCATAATATAGAATGCACTTTTAAGACAGAAAATTTGCCCAAGTTATGGAAAGAGATGGAAGCATAGTCATAACCCAAATCTATTTTCTTATCCCACATAGGATCATAGTTTGGCAATTGTTAAACTATTGTTAAATATTTGAAGGTTATTTGTCTAAGCTACCAAAAATGAAATAAAACAGAAAAAGGATGGACATGTATTCTGAATAATCATAGGAGGAAATAATATATTTTCCATTTTCTAAGAAGCCCTTTTATTTGTATAAAATATCTTCTTTTTCTAAATAAACCAGATTACTGAATCCTCAGTCTCACACATCATACTATGAATGGTTCAACAATGCAGGCATTTTTTTTTTATTTTGAACTTTAAAATAACTTATCCTTTTAGTTAAAAAAGTGTTAGACATAACTGGACAAAGGTGGCTAAGTTCAAGCATAAAAATCAGTGATAGGATTATGAGCAATAGGAAGGAGGAATCAAGGAAATACATATGAGGCTGAGTTTCAATGCAAAGACCCCCAGAGTGGGGCATTGAGATGGGTCGAGAGAATGGTGCTTCTGGGGAGTAGAGTACACCAGTCATTGTCCATGAGTAAAATGATGAGATGAATTCATTTGAACCAAGCAAAATGCTTGTAGTGAGTCTAGATTATTTTCTCCCTTCTAGATTTATGTAATCTAGGAACATAGTGTGGCTTAATTATATAAGCAGTGTTCTTTATAATTGTGGGACAATACAATTAAACATTTGCTATTCTAAAAGATAGTGTGACCTTTAATCTAGAGAAAGCCAATCTTTGCTTAAACAATTATACAAATTATAATTTAACTATGAATCATCTGAGAATATTTGTTTTTCCATTCAAGAAAATATATTTCATGCTAAAAAACGTACCTAACATAAAATAATTTGATGCATATGTTGTCAGTAAAATTTTAAAACATCTTTTAAAATTTAATATATGACTTTTAGGAATTTTTTTCATAAAACATAATTCAAAAGTTTTAGAAATCAGAGGCTGGAGAGATGGCTCAGCAGTTGAAATCATTTACTGCTCTTCCTGAGGACCTGGGTTCCATTTCCAGCAGCCACATGGCAGCTTACAACTGTCTGTAATTCCAAGATCTGACACACTCTCACAGACGTACATAAAGGCAAAACAGCAATATATATAAAAATTAATTTATTAAAAAAGAAAATTTATTGTCTATTCATCTATCTATCTATCTACCTACCTATTTATCTAAAATCTTCTTGATAACTTATTCTCTTTATAGCAAGTTGGCCTTTGTTTGTTGATGTTATTGCTCTTGTTGTTTTAAGGCACCAAGTTGTATGGATGGGAAGGAGGTAGATCTGGGAAGGACTGGAGTGTATGAATATGACCAAACCACATTGTATGAAGTCAAACTCTCAAAAAAATAGTACAATAAATAAAATAAATACTCTAAGCCTGATAGGCTCTAGTTTAGGTCTTAGAATCTGCATTTATTGGGCATGAGAAATTTTATAAAAGATGCTTAGAATAGACAGGGAAGAAAGCAAAAGACAGAAAGAAAAGGCCTTACTTAGCTCCAGAAACAAAAGGTGCACAGCTGGGTGAGTTCTCCTTTCAGTTACTCTCAGTCTGAGATTAAAACAGGAGTATTACCAATCTGACTGCAGTATAAATTCATGCACCCTCTCCTGAATTGCTATGAGTCTTAGTTGGGCCATTCTTGGTGGCTCCTGTGGAATTTCCTAGCACCAGGTTTCTCCCCAACTCTTTGATGGCTCACTCTATTAAGATATCACTTTCTTTGCTCACCCTCTCCATTCGTCCCCAAACTCAGCCATCTGAAACCTTCATGTTCTCACCCTCTACTCCTCCTCCCGGTTTACCCAGGAGATCCTAATCGTCCCTCCTTCTGAGATGGTCCATGTGTATCCTTCTTAGGGTTGTCTTTTCTACCTGGCAAACTGAGGTTGTAGAATGTAGTCTGTTCATTTTTTTCTGTATGTCTAAAATCCATTTATGAGTGAGTACATACTATATTTGTCTTTGAGGGTCTAGGTAACCTTACTCAGGATGATATTTTGTAGTTCCATCCATTTGTCTGCAAATTTCAATATGTCTTTTTCCCCCCTGCTGACTAGTTGTCCATTGTGTAAATATACCACATTTTGTTTTTAAAAGTCCATTCTTAGGTTGCAGGGCATCTAGGTGTTTCTAGGTTCTGGCTATTGTGAATGATACTGCTATGAACATAATTAAGCAAGTGTCCTTGTTGTGTGGTTGAGCATCTTTTGAGTATACTCACAAGAGTGGTATTGCAGAGTCCTGAGGTAGGCTGATTCTTAGTTTTATAAGAAACTGTCATACTGATTTCCAGAGTGGCTTTCCACGTTTACATTCTTACCAGGTGTGGATGAGTGTTCCCCTTTCTCCACATCCTCTCCAACATATGCTGTAATCACTGTTTTTGATCTTAGCCATTCTGACAGATGTAAGATGGTATCGCATAGTCATTTTGATTTGCATTTCCATAATGGCTAAAGATGTTGAGGATTTCTTTAAATGTCTTTCAGCCATTTGAGATTATGTTGAGAACTCTCTGTTTAGATCTGTACCTCATTTTAATTGGAATATTTGGTTTTCTGTTGTCTGGTTTCTTGAGTTCTTTATATATTTGGATATCAGCCTTCTGTCATAAGTGGGGTTGATGAACATCTTTTTCCATTCTGTAGAATACTGTTTTGTCTTACTGATAATGTTCTTTGCCTTAAAGAAGCTTCTCAGTTTCAGGAGGTCCCACTTATTAATTCTTTGTGTGCTCTCAGTGTCTGTGGTATTGCTGATATATTAAGAAGTTCAGCTGAATAGAGAAAGTAGGGTATAGAAGAGCAAAAGGAGATCAAAAGCATGATGGAGAAAACCACAAAGACAGCTGACCTGAGTTAATGGTAGCTAATGGACTCTGGATTGACAGATGGAAAGCCTTCATGGGACTGAACTAGACCCTTTCAATGAGGATAAGAGTTGTATAGATCAATCTGTATGTGTGTCCCTGGCAAAGGGACCAGGAATTATTTTGAGTACATACACTGGCTTTTTAGGGTCTACTCCCTATGGCAGGATGCCTTACTTAGCCTTGATAAAAGGATGAGGGGCTTGGTCCTTCCTCAACTTGGTATGCTAGTCTGTGTTGACTACTTAAGAGAGGCCTTACCTGCTCTGAGGAG
The DNA here is from genome assembly GCA_004025045.1 of Sigmodon hispidus. Lineage (NCBI taxonomy): Eukaryota > Metazoa > Chordata > Mammalia > Rodentia > Cricetidae > Sigmodon > Sigmodon hispidus. The sequence continues at coordinate 33,903 of PVIH01002700.1, forward strand.
TTGATGGAGATTGGGGCAGATAGGAGGAGCAGTGAAAGCAGAGGGAGGGGAACAAAAGATGTTACATATAAGAAAAAATGTCTTTAAAAACCACAGGATCATTAGAGTTGCAAGATTTGTGTTTGCAATTGTAATGACTGTATTCTTAGAAACAAACCTACACATATGATCATCTTAACATGCAAATAACTCAGGTGAGCACACTTGAAACCCCTGGTTCAGAAGTCTAGCTGTGCTTTTCAGTAACATCACAGCTCATTGTTAAAGAAGATAACAGGACATGGACAGACCTAATCTTGAACTAGCCTTTGCCTATACCAAGTATTTCAGTTCCTTTCCATGGTTTATTAAAGAACATGTTTTAAAGACTATAATAAATAAACAACAGCTATACCTGCTAACAAATACAAGGACTTACTGAAGGAAATCATATTGTTTACTACTAAACTAAGGTGATTTACAATCAGGGACTGTAACCTATCAACTATGTCTTCCTAGGAAAATGAATGTCAAACATGCGTACTAATTTCTCAATAACTGTTAAAATTCTGGGTGTTATCCAGCAGCTTAGTGAGGGTTGCTTAGGAGACTTTCTCACATGCTTCCAAAGGATTCTCAGACTGCTGGTACAAGGGGCACAATCCTAGTTGAATGGTCAAAGACAACCCATAAGATGCTTTACTTCCTAGTTAGTAGGGAAGATCTCAGCATCCCCATGGCTACTGTTCATAAGAGATAAGGATGTAGAGCTCTTCTAGTATATTTCTGAGGATTTATTTGATGGTCTCAAAGATGCTAGGTCACACAGAAAGTTATGCAATAAGTGATTATTAAGGACCCTAAAGATCAACACAGATACTTTGGCTCTGGATATGCAACATTCCAAACTATTCACAATCAGATATAGTCATCTAAATAATATTTCAGAAGGTTCAATTTAAGGTGAAGAATTTTTTTCAAAAGTTTTTATTTATGACCTGAATAGGTAGTTCTCAAAAGGTAAATAAAAGTATTAAATATCCTGAGACATCAAGGAAATACACATTAAAACAATTTTTTTTGATATTCCACATCACCCCAATCAGAATAGTAGTAATCAAATAAGTGGACAAAAACAAATGCTAGAGAGAGTGTATGAGAAAGGGGAATTCTTATACATTGCTGAGGATGGGAACTGTTGTTGGAGAAAACAATTGTTCAAAATAAATGAATAAATAATAAATAAATAAAACCTTTCACCTAGCTATGTCACTAGTAGGCCATGGAGATACTTACACATTCATGTTTATTGCTGCATTGTTTATAATAGTGAGGACATGAGACAAGTCCAGTGTCTGTCAACAGATAAATGTATTAATGGAAATTTTGAGTCTAGTCAAGCTGCCACCTGTTATGATGGACATTGGCATCCACTCTTGGGGTTCTTAGTTCCATCAATAGAAGCATGTAAGGACAGACTCAAAGAAAAGCTCGAGGATTATTTTCTTAGAATTGAAATATAAAATCCTGGGACAGACAAACTGTAAATCACAGCAGCTACCCCAAAGAAGAGAAAGATGGAGAAGAGAAAGAAACAAAGGAATGCCATTGAATGAGTTAGGTCATCATGAAAGCCAGCGCAGGATGGACACACAGCCATGTGGCAGATTGAGAAGGTTTAAAGTGTGGAAAGACCCAGGAGCTTATAAGTAAGCCATGGCCAGCATGCAAGAGAAAGAAGAAAAAAGTATTCCATTCTGAATTGAGATGCAAAAAGATTGGCAGCTCCAACAGAGTCTCTTGGGGAGTCATAAAGCAGCTAAAATAGCAGCAGAACTGAGGGAAGAAAAGGTAAATTATCTCATTTAGAGGATAAGTATCCTCTTTCACACAGATTCAGGTGAAACTGCCTTCCTGGCAAGTGGTCTCTTGGCCTTGTGATAGAGCTGTGCAACCAGATTAACTCTTAAGAGAGAAGAGAATGCATGTCTCTACCTACCTGCAGATTCCATTCTTTACTAAAACAGAAGAATAATAAACATGTAGAGTATATACAAGAGATTTTTACTTATTAGTAAATAAAAATGAAATTATGAATTTGCAAAAAAATGTGTGTATCTGGAACACATATTAAGTCAAGTAACTCAGTCTCAGTAACACCCAAATTTTGAATCATTTGTGGACTATGAATTGTGTGTGTTGTGTGGGTATGGATGGGTATAGGCTATGAAATTAAAAGGGGTCCAAAGGATGAGAGAGAATTTGTTTTATAATCAATAAGGTAGAAAGTAATGCAACATATATGACATGAAAATGGAAATGAGACTACTGGAAGGAAAATGCAAGGAGGAAAGGATGAGGTTAGACATTGTCATTAATATTTTGCACGTGGAAGGATGGAACATGCGGACACGCTGTCAGGAGGCCATGTTAAGCTTATTGGGGTGTCAATATCAAGGGAACGGTGGAGGAGGGGAGGAAGGAAAGAGAGAGAAAGAAAAGAGAGAGAGGGAAGAGGAGCAGAGAAAGAGAAAGTCTGCCTCGTGGTTGCAGCTCTTTAAAGAGTAACTATGTAGACCCCTCCGAGGCGTGGCGAGGCATGCCCATCAGAGCTTCAGAACGCTTTCTGCAGGTGGGGGCATGTCTGCAACATGATGCTAGGTCACACCCAGGAGGCAAACTAGGGCTATGTTTACACACTAACAGATGTTTTAGAGAAACAACTATTGCCAGCTATTTCTGAATATGATATAATGAAACCTAATGCTTTGGTTGATGGTTCAAAATCAATAAACAAATAAATAAAAGGCATAAACTGCCTACAATCATTCTTTTAAGTACTCATATCTGTGGTCTGTACGTCTTTATTTAAAAATTCTGACAAAGCAGATATCTTTCACACATCACTTACTATTTTTAATATGATTTTCTTTGAGGCAAGGTAGTTAACTTTTTTCTCTTTGGGGAACAGTTTTACAGGTGAGGTGACAGCCCTGTAAGGAATCCCAAGTGATTATGATTAGTCTTCACAAATATTCTGCCTATGCTAAAGAGTTAAATAACCAATGAGAGCCTCCTGTATATTATTTTGTCCTCACCTTGAGTAATTAGTAAAAAGGGGCCTTGAGGAAACCAGCTGCCACACAGACAAAAATGCCTTATAAGGCCTGAAGTAACAACAGCGACTTGCATCACTGCCAAATCTGCATTTCACAAACAGCAAAGTGCAGCTGTCTGTCTGCCTGTCAGACTCAGTCAGCTTGAACACAGCATCATTTTCATGCTTTTCACCACAATTTTGGGCAGTGACAACTGGAAGGATGGTGTTTTAACCTAATGAAATTCTTGCCACCCATGAAAGAGCCCCTTCTCAAGGGCTTTCTAAAACAAAGCATACAAAGTCTGTGTCACTGATGATGCCATGGCTCATTTATCATATAACCTCACACCTCTAGGCAGACTGATACACACAGAGGAGCCGAAGAAGCTTCAAGGTTCCCCACCCAACTTCATTCAAGGTATTTTCAGCTTTTCCATTTCAAAGTAAATCCTTAAGTACCATATTAATAATTATGAATCTATGACTCCCCTGAGAAATGAACAAATAATACATTTTGTCATGAGCCTGAATTCACTGGCTTCTCTTTAATATTAATGTCCTTAAATTTGTTTGTTGAGTGTCACTTTTAGGAAGCTTTTTAATGAAAAAACTAAAGAAAGGCTATTAATAATATAATTCATGTATGAATGTTTAATATTTAACATTATCTTCTATCTGTTCTCTATCTAATGAATTAATATAGACACATAATTATGCTAAAGGAAATGCCTTGTGATGTTAGAAAATGATATAGACCCAAAGGAGTTATGCCTAGTTAATTACCAAAGAGGAGTATCCATCTGGTAGGCTCTGTCTTTTCCAGCTTTTTCCCTGATAGGTCTCCAGATGATCTCAGAACAGACTCCTCAAGCACGAAAGGTTTCTGAGGTTATTACTAGCAATGGTGTTTCACAATGGGAAGAATTCTGTTTAGCACAATGGAAGCGGCAATATCATTATTAGTTGATTAGTGTGAACAATCTTTGACAATATTAGCACCAACTATGACTCCAACTGGTGGCAGCTCATTATTCTGATTGCTATTTGATTTGCAGTGTTATCAACCACAAAGTGAGCGACATGGATCGGGGAAGAAAAGCAATAATATGAAGCTTTTTTTTTCTGAGTATATAGCTATGGGAGAAATGATTTCATTTTTAAAGAAGAATGAGTCTGCACTAAGTAATTGACATTTGGGAGATATTAGAGTCTATGATTCTAACAAAACAATATCTGGAACTTCAGCATGCTTTTAGGATATATGTCAAGGAATCAGATAATTTTTGGAAAATTAAATTATAGCATAGAAGCTTACACTTTTGTTGAGGGCCAGTTCTTATAGCATAACAAGACAACAATGCAAGGGAAAGAGAATATAGTTGTTAAGAGGAATTTGGAGTTATGGTACTGGAGACATTTCTAACAAAGAAGGTGAATATTGGGTAGATAAATATTACAGGTTTGGAAGCAGCTACACAGAAACATCATATGTTTAAATAAGAATGGATTAACAAACTGTGGTACATCTACACAATGGAATACTGCTCAGCAGTAAGAAAAAAATGATATCCTAAAATTTGCAGGCAAATGGCTGGATTTGGAGAATATCCTCCTGAGCGAGGTATCACAATCTCAGAAAGATAAGCAGGGGATGTACTCACTCATTAGTGGTCTCTAAACAAACAAACAAGAAAAAAGCCAAGCATGCCCAAGCTGCAAACCACAACCACTGAACAGCTTGGGATCAGTAACATCCTGGACTGACCCTTCAGACCCCACTCCAACTATAGGAACACTCTTGTGGGAGGATGGACAGAACTGGATTTGGCCAGGAGTGGAGACTGATCCAAACATTATTGGGTCAGTGGGACCATAGGATTGTCTGCTCCCTGCCCAGGGAGGGGATGGGGAGTTGTGAAGAAGAAAAATGATCTGATGTGGTGGGAGGGGGAAGAGACCTTGAATAAGGATATACAGGGATGGAAAAAAAAATTCAGAGGGAAAGCTGAACACAAAGTAAATATATGTGTAGCAATCTTATTTGCATTATCATCCTTGATAAGCCATGCTTATGAGTATTATCCTCTTTATAGTTATTGTTAACTTCTCAGAATTTTAAATTCATTTTACTGTTTTTTTTGATAAATACAAAATAAAGAAGAAAAAAATAAAAATAAATAAATAAGACAATTCTTTCATCATCTTTTCTGCTCTAACTTAATGCCTATATGTTTTTATAATATTCAAACTCTATATATATTTTAAACAAAGAGAATTCCCTTGCCATCATTTTTTGAATAATTAAACAAAACTTAAAATCATTCCTTACAGCCTATTCCACAAAGACTGTTGAATGTTATGCATCTGCCAGTCATCAGTCTTTAGTATATTTCTGTCTAAGTTTACATTCGTTACTTTTATATACATCTATACAATTAGAATTTTCAGTTATCAGCACCTCTTAAAGTGTATGCTTCTCAGGGTTTCTTCCTCATCTAAACTAAATTGTTAAAAACCAACTTCCCAGTTAAGAATTCCACTGTGGTGATAGTGATGGCTACAAGACAAATCTTTTCTAGTGGATTCCAGTGTCATACACATGAGGGTCTTTTTGTTTTCTTTTGGGGCTTTAGATTACCTCTGATGACTGATATCATATAATGCAAAACTACAGATGCTGAAAAAAAACAACAGAAATATAGTTTGTCGAAGAAAAAATAAAGTGGATTTATATAGTAACATTATCTAAGATAATCTCATTCGAGACTATGGTTGGGGTGGAGGGATATTGCATTGGTAGAGAGGTGCTGAAATCACTAACTTCTAGCCAGATTTACAGGGCCTGATTCAATAAGATCAACCCTGCAAAGTTCAGGTAGTCTGTGAAATGCACACACTATTATAAAAATGGTCTTAATAAAAGCTACTTTTAAAGTTTTTCAACAATAGTTTAAACAAAAGTCTTAGAGAAAAACAAATTTCCAAACTAGCTGCAAATCAACATTACCTTTCCTGAATGACTCTCATTGTTTGTTTATCCCTGACTATATTGAACATGGGTTTGATCTAGTATACTCGAAAAGAGCCAAGGTATTCCTGTGATGAACTGGAGGAGACTGAGCAAACAGAACACAATTATCTCTCCTTGTCTTTTATCCTCTTATTAACACTGTAAAAAGAATGTTGAAAATCAGAAAAAAGTAAGGTATTATTTCAGATCTGAGGAAAGCATAGCATATAAAGTCATGTCATTATTTTGAATTCATGACAAATTTGATTCATTCAATTGAGTGTCTGGGTTAGAAGCAGCTGCTTAATCTGCTTCTCTAAGCTGTTGGGGTTACACCAATGGAATCTATCTAAGCTTCTTTTGTACCTGGCACATTGGATTGGCAGTATGAACAGTGTGTTTCTGATTAGAAGTAATAATAGGACAATTAAGGCTCTGCTCCTTGTGGGAGGTGATGCTTCCCGATGTAGTCTGTTTATGCATTGTTGCCATGCTATGACAATTTATTGCTTTACCAAAATGTGTTGTTAAAGTAGAACATGGAATGTGAAAAAACATAAACAGCCAAATACATCAACAATATTATGCTTGGTTTGGTCACATCACAACATTTGCAAAGCAATAAACAAGGCATCTCTTTAAGTACTAGAGAAGCTGAGGAACACACACACACACACACACACACACACACACACACACACACAACCTGCCTTTTAGCTGAGAATTGAGATAAATGTGGTAGTTAAAGGTATCTTGTCTGTCACGAAATTGAAGACAACTTGGAGAACAGAGAGAGCTGAGAAAGTATATCCTCATCCTAGCTGAGACAAGTCTTAAGTTAGCTAAAAGATGAAAAAAAGAAAACTAAACTGAAGACACTAGGAAGTATCTCCTTACCAGAGGTCACTGATATAACCAGACTGTCACTTCTCTAAAAGTCAGTATCCTCAAGACCCATGTCCTCAAATACAGGGATTTTCCAAGGTGTAACGAAGATGATAATTCATTTCTTATTTTCTGCCTAGTGTTTGTGTTGACATCTTTAACGCTGCTTCCTTTTTTCTTTGTTTCTCTTTTAATGGTAAGGCCATACTGGTTAAGGTCAGAAAAGAGAGCCAACCTACACGGAGGTTCAGGCCCTGAAAATTCCATGGTGTGACACAATGCAGGGAGCATTCCTCTGGGTCCTGCATTTGCAGTGGTAATACTAAGTTCTTAATTGGTCATAAGATGTACATGCATATATGGAGGTAAGTCTGTGGCTCAGCATAAAACACTGCTTTATAAATGTAGGCAATAATAATAGTAATTACTATCACTCTTATTAGTTGTGATTTTTATCAGAGCACTGAGACAGTAAACCATTTTTAAAGATATCTATTTGTTGAGACTTTAAAAAATCTGGAGAAAATCAGATACAAAATTGATTATTGCCAGAGGTGATCTATAATAGATACTAGACTTTAAAGTGGGCAAGGATTAAGTTAGCAAGGACAGACAGTAGCTTGAGAATTGACATTTGAGAAAACACTAACTAATTTATATTTTTGATGAGACATAAAAGTAACTTTGACAGTTTATGGGAGCCTCTGGCAGAGAAACCAGAATTTTTCCCTGTGCATGAACATGCTTTTTGGAGCCTATTCCCTGAAGAGAAAGACCTTGCCCAGCTGGGTCTATAGAGGGCTAAGTGTTCTATGTTCCACCTTTTCCTTGAGTCATTATTCCTCTAAGGGGAATGGACTCAGTCCTACCTCAACTTGATAAGACAGACTTTGTTGACCCCCCATGCGAGGCCTTATCTTCTCTGAAGAGTGTACGGGGAGGGGGGAAGCTGAAGGTAAATGGAGGAAAGAAAGGGAAGGGAAATTATGGTTGAAATGTAAAATAAAAAAAAAAACAATTTAATAAAAAAACTTTCTAAAAAAATTTGAAAACAAATTTCTTAAACAAATTCTCCTGATGGTATAAGTTGAAGAAACACCAAAGAATGTATGACAATAAAAAACAGGTTTAAAAACTAGTAGGAAATCTAAAAAATATTGAAAAGTTGTGAGACCCTTGTCCAGAGTAGATTTAGGAGTGAGCAGATTCCAGCTCCTGGGTGGGCTTTCCAGAGAAGACCTCTACAGGATCCAGGGTCACACACACAGTTCTGATCTCAGACTCTTGCCAGCAGACAGGCCCTAGGCTTTAGCTGGGAAGGGCCTCCCCCAGCAACTTCTAACAGTAGGGACCTCCCATGGCCAGGCCCAGCCTTCAGGGAGAAATGCATCATTATAGACAATCACATGCCTTCAAAAGCGGAACCCTGTCCAGACCAGAAAGAGAGATTGTGGAGAGGCCTTGCTCAGAGCAGACAGGAGACACACAAGCCATTTAGACACAACTGACTAGGAGCTGACTAAGAGTGAACCACTGAGACAATAGGCAGATGCCACTACAACAATACATATAACAATAAACAGAACAACAAGGCAACACCAGAAGAAACAGGTGGTTCTACATCACCAAGACCTGAACAGAGCAAGGAAGAGAAAACAGAAGGAAACAGCACCAAAAACACCTATGTGAAGATTATAGAAGCCTTAAAAGAGGATATAAAAAATTCCCTTAAAGAAATAGAAGAAAATACAAACAAAAAATTGGAAGAGATGAACAAATCCTTCAAAGAAAACCCAGAAAAGGAAAACCAGTAAGTGAAAGAAACATCCCGGAAACTAAAAATTGAAATAGAAGCAATAAAAAAGACACAAAATGAGGCAAAGGTGGAAATAGAACTGGAACTGCAGATACAAGCATAACCAACAAAATCCAAGAGATGAAAGAGAATCTCTGGTGTGGAAGACTCAATAATGGAAAAGATACATTAGTCAAAGAAAACACTAAAACCAAAAAAAAAACCCATAACACAAAATGTTCAAAAAATTTGTAACCATGAAATGTCCTAATCTGAGAAAAATAGGCATAGAAGAAGGAAAAGAATACCAGCTGAAAGGCACAGATAATGTATTCAATAAAATCATACAAGAAAACTTTCCTAATCTAATGAAGAAAATGCCTATAAAGATACAAGAAGCTTACAAGACACCAAATAAATATGACCCCCCCAAAAAAGTCTGCTCGCAACATAATAATCAAGGCACAAAACATACAGAACAAAGAAAAAAATTTAAAAGCTACAAAAGAAAAGCACCAACTTACCTATAAAAGCAGACCCATCAAATAACACATGACTATTCAATAGAAACAATGAAAGCAAGAAGGTCCTGGTCAGAAGTTATGCAAATACTAAAAGAGCATAGATGCCAACCTAGACTACTGTACCCAGCAAAAGTATCAATCACCCTAGATGTAGTAAACAAGATACTTAATGACAAAGTCAGACTTAAAAAAACATCTGTCAACAAATCCAGACCTTCAGAAAACATTAGAGCAAAAACTCCAGCCTAAGGATCCCAGATACACCCATGAAACCACAAACAATCAATAATCTCCCAGAAAAAAAAAAGCCCCCAAAAAGGAAATACATACAAGGTAACAACAAAAATAACAGGAAATAATAATCAGTGGTCACTAATATCCCTTAATATCAATTGACTTAAGTCACCTATTAAAAGACACACACTAACAAGATGGCTGCAAAAACAGAAGCCATCCTTCTGCTGCATACAAGAAACACACCTCAAACGTAAAGACGTACACAGGCTCAGAGTAAAAGGTTGGGAAAAGAATTTTCAATCAAATGGCCTAAAGAAACAAGCTGATGTTGCCATGCTAATATCTAACAAAGTAGACTTCAAAGTAAAATAAATTAAAAGAGACCAGGAGGGACATTAGTTATTCATCTCAGGAAAAATTAATCAAGATGAGATTTCAATGTGAATATTTATGCCGCTAATATAAGGGCAACCATCTATGTAAAAGAAACTCTGCTAAAGCTCAAATTTCATATCAATTCTCATACCCTAATTATAGGAGACTTCAGTCCCCTACTTTCATCCTTAGATGGGTCAACCAGAGACTTAACAGAGAAATAAGAAGACAAAAAGAGATTATTATGAAAATGGATTTAATAGATATTTACAGAAGCTTTCAACCAAACACAAAGAAATATATATATTTCTCAGCAGTACATGGAGCATTCTCTAAAATTGATCACATAACTGGTCATAGAGCAAATGTCAATAGATACAAAAAAATGGAAATAATTCCTTGTATCTTATCAGACCACCTTAGCATAAAGTTAGAGTTCAACAACATCAAAAATCACTGAAATCCTACCAACTCATGGAAACTAAACATCACTCAACTGTACTACTTCTGGGTTAAGATAGAAAATAAGAAAAAAATCAAAGGCTTGATCGAATTTAACAAAAATAAATCATGACATACCCAAATTTATGGGATACAATGAAAGCAGTCTTAAGAGGAAAATTCATAGCACTACATGGCTGCATGAAATGACTAGAGAAATCTCACACAAGAGCACTATCAGCACAGCTGAAAGTTCTAAAACAATTAGAAGCAAATTCACCTAGAAGGAATAGATGGCAGGAAGTAATCTAACTTAGAGCTGAAATCAACACAATTGAAACAATAAGAACAATACAAAACATTCAATGAATCAAAGACTTGGTTCTTTTAGAAAGTCAATAAGATAAATAAAACCTTATCCAAACTATCCAAAAAGCAGAGAATGGTATCCAAATCAACAAAATCAGAAGAGAAAAGGGGGACATAACAACAGACGCCCAGGAAATCCAGAGAATTATCAGGTAATACTTTGAAAATCTATACTTCACAAAAATGGAAAACCTGTAAGAAATGGACAATTTTCTGGACAGGTACCATTTACCAAAATTAAATCAAGATCATGTTAAATACCTAAACAGAACTATAAAACTAAAGGAAATTGAAGCTGTCATTAAAAGCCTCCCATGTTAAAAAAAAGAAAAAGAAAAAGCCCAAGTCCAGATGGTTTCAGTGTAGAGAATTCTACCAGACATTCAAAGAAGAACTAATACCAATACTTCTTAAACTGTTTCACACAGTAGAAACTGAAGGAATGTTGCCAAACTCTCTTTATGAGGCCACAATTACCCTAATATCCAAGCCACTCAAAGAAGCAACAGAGAAAGAGAATTACATACCAATTTCTCTCATGAATATTGATGCAAAAATTCTCAACTAAATTCTGGTAAACCATATACAACAACATATAAAAAATATCAACCAGAACAATCAAGTAGACTTCATTCCAAAAATGCAGGGATGGTTCAACATAAGGAAAACCATAAATGTCATCCATCATATAAACAACCTGAAGGAAAAAAAAAAAGGCCACATGATTATATTGTTTAACACTGAAAAAGTCTTTGACAAAATCCAGCAGTCCTTTATGATAAAAGTCCTGGAGAGATCAGGAAATATAGAAAAAATATCTAAATATAGTAAAGGTGATTTACAAGAAGCCAACAGCCAACATCTAACTAAATGGAGAAATACTGAAAGCAATCCCACTAAAATGAGGAACTAGATAAGCCTTTCCTCTCTCCCCTTATCTATTCAACAGAGTTCTCAAAGTTTTAGCCAGAGCAATAAAAGAATAAAAGGAAGTTAAGGGGATATAAATTAGAAAAGAAGTGAAACCATCTCTATTTGCAGATGATATGATTGTATACATAAGTGACCCACAAAATTCTACCAGGGAACTTCTACAGCTGATAAACACCTTCAGCAATGTATCAGATAACAAGATTAACTCAAAGAAATTAGTAGCCCTCTTGTGCACTAAAGATACAAGGGCTGAAAAAGAAATAAGGGAAGCATCACCCTTTATAATAGCTTCAAATAGAATTAAATACCTTGGAGTAACTATAACCAAAGAAGTAACAGACTTATTTGACAAGAACTTTAAATCACTGAAGAAAGAAATTGAAGAAGATTTCAGAAAATGGAAAGCTCTCCCATGTTCCTGGATAGGTAGGATCAACAGAGTAAAAATGACAATCCTACCAAAAGCCACCTAGAGATTCAATGCAATTCCCATCAAAATCTCAACAAAATTTTTTAAAGTCCTTGAAAGAACAATACTCAATTTTATTTGAAATAACAAAAAAGCCAGGATTGCCAAAATAATTTTGCTCAACAAAAGAACCTCAGGAGTCATCACCATTCCTGACTTCAAGTTATACTATAGAGCTATAGTAATAAAAACAGCCTGGCACTGGCATAAAAAAAAAGACTTGTGGATCAATGGAATTGAATTGAATCCTCACATAAACCCAAAAAACCTATGAACACTTGATCTTTGACAAAGAGGCCCAAAATATTCAGTGAAAAAAAGATAGTATCTTTAACAAATGGTGTTATCATAGCTGGATGGTTGTGTGTAGAAAAATGCAAACAGACCGAAGCCTGTCACCCTGCACAAAACTCAAATCCAAGTTGATCAAAGACCTCAACATAAACCCAGCCACACTGAACTTGATAGAAAAGAAAGTCAAAACACTCTTTAACGCATTGGCACAGGTGACGACTTCCTAAATGTAACATCAGTGGTGCACACACTAAGAACAACAATCAATAAGTGGGATCTCCTAAAACTGAGAAGCTTCTGTAATGCAAAGGACATAGTCATTAAAACAAAATGACAGCCTACAGAATAGGAAAAGATTTTTGCCAACCCTACAAATGACAAAGGACTGACCTCTAAAATATATAGAGAACTCAAGAAACTAACGCCCAAAACCTTGACTAACCTAATCCAAATATGGGGTCAGACCAGAAAGGAAATTCTTAGCAGAAGAATTATGAATGACTGAAAGGCACTTGAAAAAGTACACATCTTTAGCCATCAGAGAAATGCAAATCAAAACAACTTTTACTACTAACTTTTACTTTTACTACTTTTACTAAAGTAGACAGATACTACTTTACATCTGTCTGAAAGGCTAAAATTATGCTATGCTGAAGAGGTTTCAGAACAAGGGGGCTACTCCTCCATTGTTGGTGGGAGTATAAGCTTGTTCAGCCACTCTGAAATGCAGCATGGTGGTTCCTCAGAAAACTGGGAATCAATTTCTCCAAGGATTTATCAATAGCACTATTGGGCATATTCCCTAAAGATGCACATTTGCACTCCAAAAGCATTAACTCAAATATGTTCTTAGCAGCAATATCTGTAACAGCAAGAACCTGGAAACAATCTAGATGCCCCTCAACTGAAGAATGGGTTAGCAAACTGTGGTATATCTACACAATGGAGTACTACTCAGCAGTAAGAAAAAAATGGCATCCTAAAATTTGGAGGCAAATGGATGAATTTGGAGAATATGCTCCTGAACGAGGTATCACAATCCCAGAAAGATAAACAAGGAATGTACTCACTCATTAGTAGATTTTAAACAAAAAGCAAAGCATTCTCAAGCTCCAAATCACAACCACTAAACAGTTTGGGATCTAAAGCACTTTGGACTGGCATCTTGGAGCCCATTCCCTCTAAAGGAACACCTGATTCAGTCTTAATGTTGGAATGAGGAAAGTAGATTTGCTTGAAGTGGATGCTGAATTAAGCTATATTGGGACCTTGGGACCTCCTGCCCTTTCTGGGGAGTAGATAAGGAGATGGAGAAAAGAGAAAGTAACTCGGAGGGGCAGGAGGCGGAAGGGAGTTTGAACAAGGGGATATATGTTATAAAAATGAGACTTTATTCATAATAAAAAATAAATAAAAATAAAAATAAAATTTGCAACATTTGAGGGTACTAATTGGCTAGGGATATGGGAGTTATTTTCTAGTTAGGCTGAGTCCTGTAAATTCATAGAATTTTCACACTAAAGAGTTACTGAGTTATTTTCTCTTGTACTTGAGCTGGACTATGTGTGTCTTTTGTACCTCACATGTTCCTACAAACACATTTATAACATCATGGTAATTTTCTCTCCTGCTTGCATCAGCCAAACAATAAATATTGACCTTCTCCCTTCATTGAGCCACTCAAGACTTCCATCAAAATGCAAATTCTTACCCACTTAGGTGAACAGGGTCTCAGTCTCTGCATTCCTAAAAGGTCTTTACAGATGCAGCTGGTGTTGTGAGTATGGGTTTCACACACTGAATAGTAAGCTCTGAAGGAAAGGCTACCCTCACTTGAATGGATCCTGCAAGTGACTGGGATCATACTGCAGTGCTACAGTCAAGTAGATTTGCTCACACAACACAGATATTCATGAGTGCACCTCTATACACATAAAAATAACAATAGGATCCATGCCTTTTGTGGGAATGGCTGTTGAAGAGAAAATACATCTCAATATTAATGTGTGAAATAGTTGGGTTTCATCAACACACCTGTTGTTGAAATCATATTTTGTTTTTTGCTTCTTTGTTTGGTTTTGCCCAGACTTATACAACAGCTTCATGACTGTCATTAACACTTTGATATTTGATCTGCTCAGTGTTAAACAGCTTTCTTGTGCCAACTTTTTATCCTAAACTGTTGCCCTGATCTCAAACTGTCTCTTCTTAATTTTTTTGATTTGCTTTTTTGGTTTCCACTGAAGTAAGATATATGAAATATAAAATAGAGGCTACTCACTAGTGTGTGATGGAGCCACCATGATGGGTCCTGTGCCCTCTGGTCTCTCTATTGTTCCCTCCATGCCTATACTCTCCATGCTGTGCATGACAATGCTTCCCATTTACTTTCTTGTGCAACTGTCTGATGCACAAATTTATGTTGTAAGGAAAGAGATTAAGAGTCAAATATCAGGGGAAGGCAGAAATATCAGAGAGGAAGCACCATAGTCAATTCTCATCCAGCTATCCTGTAACTTACTCAGCCTCACTCCTGGTCACTTCTGCAGGTCCCATTGGCTGGTAGCTTCTGTCTCTGCTGGGTTCCTAAAGAGGCCTTATTTACCCTTCTCATCAGCTGTGTGTCATCCAGGTTAGGATTAAAGTTGAGAACTACTCTATTTTGTTGCTAGCCTTGATCTCACAGAAACACTGGAAGTTTTGTCTCTGGAATTATGGGATTAAGGGTGTAAGTCACCACTCCCAGATTTTCCTGTGCTGAGATTAAAGGTGTGTGCTATTGAATCTCAGTTGTTTGTCCTTGTACTCAAGGATCAAGAAATTCCTGAGCTGTCTGCCTAAGATTTGACTGTGTGCTGTCTCCCCAATATTTCAGGTTTTATTAAATATGTAATATATCACCACATATCTCCTTTTGTGACAAAAATAAAAAAGTTATAACTAACATAGCAAAGACCATATACAATAATTACAATAATTATATACCATAAAATACAAACAATAATTACACAAGGAATGCCCAATTGTTAACAATTCACAAATACAAAAAAAAATTCCATTCTTTGTCCTATTTTTGTGAGTCCAAAGGATTGTACCTAATCCACTTTGTATCTAAATTTAATTACTAACTAAAAACTATATTTCAATGTCTCTTAAACTTACACACTTTAACTTTTAAGTGAGTTTCTTTTCTAATACTGTCACTAGAAATCTCTAACTATTAACTATCTCATCTTCAAATTCCTCAGAGAGCCAAGAAGGAAATAATACTAAGTGAATAGCAACTTCCAAAATGTAAGAAATGAAATAGCTAGCTGCTTGAAAGTCACTCATAGTTCTTCTGTGTTGTTGAAGCATTCATCTTTGGTCTACAGGCATAGTATGTCTGTCAGACTTCTCTGGGCTGCAGGATATTTCCAAAGTCCTTTCTACCTTGTCTTGGCAAGGTTCAGCAATTCTTTTTGTGTATGTTTTCTGTTTGTCCATTTTGAATATCACATTGTCAGCAGTCAAGGCAAGAGTAGTTTCTTGTCCAGTGGCTAACTTTTGTCATAAAGAAGATCTACTCATATGGAGGAATTTTCTTGATGTCCATAATCTTCTCTGAAGTGGATTGGTGCTGCCAGGAGCAGATGTCTCATTGTTACAAAAATAATAAGAAACTATGTTTTTAAGACTTCCTCTAGGAAGGGCACATTCACACATGACCTGCACATGTTTGTAGACAACTGGGCCAGAGATGCCTTGAATCTTTCAGGCAGAAGAGGCAGCAAAGGACATATGAATTATGAGGGCCCTGGAATGGAAAGGAAGTTCTTTGCTTCTGGACAGCTCTGCATTTCCATGACCTCAAAACTGGGTGTCTCAGCACCCATCTCTGCAGCATCTGCTACCTTTCTAGGTTATTTGTGTCCAGTATGATTTTCCAGCTGCCCATTTGGTGGCACTCAGTGGAGTGGAACAGATGGTCCAGCACCATAGCCACTTGGCCACTTCCAAACTGCAAGAACTGCTTCCTTGCAGAATTTCAACTTCAGCAATTTGCAGAAGTCTATCAACAATCCTCCAGGTTCCAACCTGTGGACCACTTAGTCAGAAGTGAAGATGTTAACTAAAATAGATTTTGGGGCAGGAGATGGAATGCTGGGTGCTTGGGAGGTTTGAGTAGTTAGTATATTGGAAATAGCCTATATACTAACTACTAGTGCTGCATTTAACTGGAATTTCTTGCCAGATGGGAATGTTTTTAATACCATTTTGAGCCCTTAGAATGGAGAACCACATCCTCTCTCTTCATTTGTTGGAGTTCAAAAAGAAAAGAGCAGCTTTCTGGTGGAGCGACTGCCTGAGACTGCTTATCTGTTTCCATTAGTGATGCCTAGGGCTAGAAGAGAGCCTTGTTATCAGAACCCTGAAAGAGCTCAATGTAAGCCAAACCCCATATATATCTCTAACTGGGAAGAGCACTTAATTTTGACATATGCCCCAAATTCTTTACTCCCACCAGAATGCACACCTTAAGACAAGAAGGTTCTCTCCCACTCTGAACCCTGACTCCACTATTTTTTTCTTTACAACCTAGTGAAAAATACCAGGGACTGACTGGGGTTCCTACCCTTCCTTATATAGGTCATTAATGCTTTAAGCAAGATATTAGCAGCTTTGACTGCAGCATTAGCAATTAGGGAAAACAATGACGTTCCCTGAGGACATGTAACTTTGCCATTAGTTTTGATATGGAAACACTGTGATATATAAATGTTGTTGGACAACATTATTTGGGATCAGAAACACCTTGGACTGACACCTTGGATCCCACTCCCCCTAGAAGAACACCTGACTCAGTCTTGATGTTGGGGGGAGAAAACTGGGTTTGCCAGGAGTGGAGGCTGAACTAAGCAATATTGGGATGTTGGGACCTTGGGATTGCCTGCCCATGGGGGGATGGGGAGATGTGGAGAAGAGAGAATGACCTGATGTGGTGGGAGGGGGAAGGCACCTTGAATAAGGATATTTCCTTATATAAAGAAGGAATAAAGAAGGCACACACCTAAACAAAACTAGAAATAGAAAACCTGAAAAAAAATGTCCCAGAACTAGAGATTCAAGCATAACCAACAGAATCCAAGAGATGGAAGAGAGATTCTCTGGGGCAGAAGACTCAATAGTGGTAACAGATACATCAGTCAAAGAAAACACTAAAACCTAAAAAGTCAAAACACAAAATGTCCAGGAAATTTGGGACTCCATGAAAAGACCAATCCTGAGAAAAATTGGAATAGGACAAGGAAAAGATTACCAGTTCAAAGGCACAGAAAATATATTCAACAAAATCATAGAAGAAAACTTCCCTAACCTAAAGAAGGAAATGCCAATAAAAATGCAGGAAGCCTGCAGAACACCAAACAGATTAGACACACACACACACACACACACACACATACACACAAAGACTGCTCGCCATATAATAATCAAGACTCTAAACCTACAAAATAGAGAAAGAATACTAAGAGCTTTAAAGGAAAAAGGTCAAATCACCTATAAAGGGAGACCCATCTGAATAGCACTCAACTATTCAATGGAAACAATGAACACAAGAAGGTCCTGGTCAGACATTATACAGACACTAAAAGTGCATAGATACCAATCTAGAATACTGTACCCAGCAAAACTGTCAATCAACATAGACAGAGTAAACAATATTTCACGACATAACCAGATTTAAACAAAATGAACCACAAACCCTGCCCTGCAAAAAGCCCTAGAGGGAAAACTACAATTTAAGGAAACCAGAAACACCCATGTAACCACAGACAATTGATAATCCCACAGAAGAAACTCCCCCCTATAAAAAGGAAATGCAAGCTACTACCAGAAATTACAGGTAATATTGATCATTGGTCATTAATATTACTTAATATCACTGGACTCAATTTATCTATGTAAAGACACACCCTAACATGATGGATACAAAAACACAAACCATCTTTCTGCTGCATACAAAAATGCATCTCAACTTTAAAGACAGACACAGGCTCAGAGTAAAGGGTTGGGGAAAGACTTTCTAATCAAATGGCCCTAAGAAACAAGCTGGTGTAGCCATTCTAATATCTAACAAAATAGACTTTAAATTAAAATCAATAAAAAGAGACCAGGAAGGTCACTACTTATTCATCTCAGGAAAAATTCACCAAGATGAAATCTCAATCCTGAATATCTATGCCCCCAACACAAGGGCACCTACATATGTAAAGAAACACTTCTAAAGCTTAAATCTCACATCAAACCTCACACACAAATAGTGGGAGATTTCAATACCCCACTTTCACCATTGGATAGGTCAACAAGACAGAAACGCAATAGAGAAATAGGGATCTAGCAGAAATTATGACCCAAATTGACTTAGTAGATATATGCTGAATTGTCCACCCAAACAAAAAGGAATGTACATATTTCTCAGCACCTCAAGGAACTTTTTCTAAAATTGACCACATACTAGGTCATAAAGGAAATATCAACAGGTACAAAAAATATATATAACACCGTGTACCATTTCAGATCTCCAGGGTCTAGTTAGAGTTCAACAACATCAGGAAACACAGAAAGCCTATCAACCCATGGAAACTAAACATTACTCAACTGATCCACCTCTGGGTAAAGGAAGAAATTAAGAAAGAAATCAAAGTCTTCCTAGAATTTAATGAAAATCAATCCACAACATACCCCAACTTATTGGATATAATGAAAGCAGTCTTAAGGGGAAAATTCATAGATGAGATGCCTACATGAAAAGAAGAGAGAAATGCCACACAAGAGAATTATCAGCACAGCTAAGGGCCTTAGAACAATTAGAAGCAAACTTACCTGAAAGGAATAGATGGCAGGAAATAATCAAACTTAGAGCTAAAATCAAAACAATTAAAATGAAAAAAAAGTACAAAAAAATCAATAAATCAAAGAATTGGTTCTTTGAGAAAGTTAACAAGATATATAAACCCTTATCAAAACTAACCAAAACACAGAGAGGGAGTATTAAACTTAACAAAATCAGAAATGAAATGGGGGACATAAAAATAGACCCCTAGAAAATCCAGAGAATTATCAAATCATACATTGAAAATTTATACACCACAAAAATGGAGAACCTAGAAGAAATGGACGGCTTTCTAGACTGGTACTATTTACCAAAATTAAATAAAGACAAGATTAAAGAGATAAACAGTCCTATAACACCAAAGGAAATTGAAGGTGTCATTAAAATCCTCCCAAATAAAAAAAGCCCAGGCCCAGATGGTTTCAGTGTAGAGAGTTCTACCAGACATTCAAAGAAGAGCTAATAGCAATACTCCTCAAACTATTCCATACAGTAGAAACCAAAGAAACATTGCCAAACACTTTTTATGAGGCCACAGTAACTCTGATACCCAAGCCACTCAAAGACCCAACAAAGAAAAGAATTACACATTAATTTCTCTCATGATAATTGATGCAAAAATTATCAACAAAATTCTGGCAAACTATATACAACAACAAATAAAAAATATCATCCAGCATGATCAAGTAGACTTCATCACAGAAATGCAGGGATGGTTCAACATAAGGAAAACTGTAAATGTCATCCATCATATAAACAAATTGAAGGAAAAAAAAATATGTGATCATTTCCTTAACAAAATCTAATATGCCTCCATTATAAAAGTCTTGGAGAGAGCAGGAATACAGGGGAAACACCTAAATATAATAAAGGCGATTCACAAAATGTTGACAGCCAACATCAAACTAAATGGAGAAAAACTCAAATTAATCCCACTAAAATCAAGAACTAGACAAGGCTGTCCCCTCTCCCCTTATCTATTCTCAAAGTTTTAGCTAAAGCAAAAAGAGAATGAAGAGAGATTAAGGGGATACAAATTGTGAAAGAAGAAGTGAAACTCTCTCTATATGAAGATGGCATGATTGTATATATAAGTGACCCACAAAATTCTACCAGGGAACTTCTATGGCTGATAAACACCTTCAGCAATGTAGCAGGAGACAAGATTAACTAAAAGAAATCAGTAGCCCTTCTATACACTAAATATAAAAGGGCTGAAAAAGAAATAAGGGAAACATCACTCTTTATAATAGCTGCAAATAACATTAAATATCTTGGAGTAACTGTAACCAAGAAAGTAAGAGATCTATTTAACAAAAATTTTAAATCACTGAAGAAAAAAATTGAAGAGGATATCAGAAAATGGAAAGATCTCTCATGTTCCTGGATAAGTAGGATCAAAATAGTAAAAATGCCAACTCTACCAAAAGCAATCTACAGATTCCATGCACTTTCCATCAAAATCCTACCACAATTTTTTTACAGACCTTGAAAGAACAATACTCAGTTTTATTTGGTATAATGGGAAAGCCAGGATTGCCAGAACAATTTTGCTCAGCAAAAGTACCTCAGGAGGCATCACCATCCCAAGCTTCAAATTATACTATAGAACCACAGTAATAAAAACAGCCTGGTACTGGCATAAAAACAGACTTGTGTATCAATGGAATCTAACTGAAGGACCAGACATTAACCCACATATCTATGACGACTTGATCTTTGACAAAGAGGCCAAATATATTCAATGGAAAAAGAATTCTATCTTCAACAAATGGTGTTAGCATAACTGGATGGCAGTGTGCATAAAAATAAAAATAGATCCAAACCTTGCACAAAACTTAAATCCAAGTGGATCAAAGACCTCAACATAAACTCAGCTACACTGAACTTGATACAAAAGGAAATGGAAAATACCCTCCAATGCATTGGCACAGGTGACTGACTCCTAAATATAACAGCAGTAGTGCAGACACTAATGACAACAATCAATAAGTGGGACCTTCTGCAACTGAGAAGCTTCTGTAAGCCCAAGTATACAGTCAATAAAACAAATCAACAGCCTACAGAATAGAAAAGATTTTACTAACTCTACAAGTGACAGAGGACTGATCTCTAAAATATATAGGTAACTCAAAAAACTAGAACCCAAAACCCTTAAAAACACAATTTAAAAATGGGGTTCAGAATTAAAAATGGACTTCTCAGCAGAAGAACTACAAATGGCTGAAAGGCACATAAAAACGTGCTCAACATCTTTAACCATCAGAGAAATGCAAATCAAAACAACTTTGAGATACCATCTTACACCTATCAGAATGGCCAAGATTAAAAACACATGTCAGTCTATGCTAGAGAGGATGTGGAGCAAGGGGAACACTCCTCCATTGTTGGTGGCAGGGTAAACTTGTTCAAGTATCTCAGAAAACTGGTAATCAATTTTTCCAAGGACCCAGCAATACCACTTTTAGGCATATACCCTAAAAATGCACATTCACACCCCAAAAGCATTACCTCAACTATGTGTATAGCAGCATTATTTGTAATAGCAAGAACCTGGAAAAAAATTGGATGCCCCTCATTTGAGGAATGGATTAACAAACTGTGGTACATCTACACAATGGAGTGCTACTTAGCAGTAAAAAAAATGATATTCTAAAATTTGCAGGCAAATGGATGGATATGAAGAATATCATCTTGAGCAAGGTATCACAATTCCCAAAAGAGAAGCAAAGTATGTCCTCACTCATTTGTTGACTTTAAAATTTATATAAAAAGAGAGATGTCATGGTACACAAGAACTCTAGCTTAGAACATAGCTAAGTGTCACAATGCCTCACTTCTGCATTGATGGTCTCTGGCAGAGGGGTGAGTAAAGAAAGACTTGTTTTCTTTTAGGGTAAGGCCACAAGGAGATTACTTTCTTCTCCAGGAAGCAAATGAACAGCATGAATAGGCCATTTTGTAAATGGGGAGATCATAAGAGTGGGTATGATACTGAGAGGTATGATATCTGATTTTGATGGGGTTCATGATGTAAAAACACCAAATAATGAATGTATATAAATAAAAGGAAAAAAAAGTACATTTAGTTAAATTAAGAAATAGAAAGGTTCACACACATACATACAAAGCTAGCTCTGTCCTTTACTTATTAAGACACTTTAAATTTTTCCTTTTTATATTGTATTAGATAAATAAATATAAATGTAAAATTGTAAGAAACAAAATAAAATATCTCATGCTAAATTCTATGGATCTCTGAAGTGTTTGAAGGAGACCCGTTCATCTAAAATATATCTGATCTTGAAAACATATCTAATATGACTATAAGCTTAATTGGAATCTCTAACTACTAACTTCCATTTCTTTATATCATAATGAGTTACTAATAATAACTTTCTTGGACTAGCAATTTTTATTACATTGTTAGATAAACTGTAAAAATATAAAACTTTGAACAAGCAGGGATATATCTATAGTGACAAAATTAATCTCAACCTTATATCAATATACACAATTTGTATACAATATAAAAAAATCAAATCCAATGTAAAATATATAAAGCTATTTTTTTAAAGTAGAATCAATAATCTACCCTTATATTCTATCATATCTGTATCCCTTTTTTTCTTTTATTTACCAAGAACCCTAAGTCTAATCTCTCTTGTTTAGTATTTTTCTAACCATAATGAGTAACAATTTTTAACCAATTACCCTAAATCCATTGAAAGACCAGAAAGGACCCACCCCACCTCTTAGAAATGTGGGCACTATGTTCTTAAATTTACTTCCTGTTGACTGGAGGGAGCAACAGCATCTTTAGGGGTCCTGAAAAGTAAAGTGTTATCAATTGTCAAGTTCTGAAATATGTAGCTGTATCATTTATTTTCCAGTCTCTGCATAACTGGAAAGTGCATGGCTTATCTCAGGTCCTGGCTAGAGTAGTCTATGAAGCTGGTTCATCTCAACTAGTGACCTCAAAATTGTCCTGAGCAGTTTGTAGTCCAAATCTGATATTTGGTTGATGTTTTTCAGAATTGTAACTTTGTCATAGTCCATGTGAAATCATCATTGTGGGGCCCCATCTTTATTTGGATACTTCCAGTTCACAATTAGGCATTCTCATGGGTCATTGCATAAAACTGATAGGAGACTAAAACCCAACACAATATGCTAACTACATAGATATTTATTTGGAATAGGATTAGTAACAATAGAACTGTCCCTTCTCTTCAGTTATTCTTCTGTCCCATATCAGGTGGCTCTTCTGATATGATGAGATTTTGCATTTTTCTTTAACAAGTATGCTTGGTTTTAGAGAAGGAGAAATCCACACTCCAACTCCAAAACCAGCTTTAATTTATAATTTAAATGGGACTACAACTTACCTTGTAATTAAAGATAGAGGTTAATAAGAAAGATTTTATCATGTACAATATATTGGTACCAATAGGCCTGATATTCTTTTTCCTCTGAATTTTTCTGGATAGCCTCCTTTGTTGAAGATGTCTAGATGTCCAAAGTCTTTTAAATTCTTGAAGATGGGTATTTCTGGTTTTCTGTAAAGACAAAACCAAAACCTGCCCCAATCCTTTGTTTTTTTCTTACAACATAAAGAATTATAGTATGGGTAGATGAGCTATCAATGTTCACTTTCATAAAATTTCTCGGGTTCAAACTCCCTTCTCCCTCCCATGCCTCTCAGTCACTCTCTCTTCTCCCCATGACAAAGGGATAGATGGATTAAAAAAATGATATTTTATTCAAAAATAAATAAAAATCAAAAACAAAATAAAAACAATAATAACAGCATGACATAACATGATCTTGGTGAAATAATGATGTATCTTGGTTTCTAGATGGTGCTTATTATACATTTATTATCTCAGTTCAAATTATTATAGGAAATGAAGTTAAAACAAGGACCCCCCCAAAAAAGTTTCTCAGGTTCAAATTGAGTCTTTATTAATTTTGATGGTACCCATAACTTTTTGTCACCTGGGGAAACAAAGTCAAAATCTTTCCTCAGACATAACTCTGGGGAGGTTTCCTTTCTAATCTTTCTCAGTTTTGATTTATAGTTTCTCCTGATTTTTTCTCACTTCTATAGATCTTCTGTTATCCAGAGATACAGGTTTTTTTTATAATAGGCATTATGCTTTTTGATCACTCTGGGGAGGGGTTTCTTCCTAAATGACAGGAAAAGCCTGATCCGTATTTGATATGGGGGTTTTGAAGGTTTTCAAATTCTTTCTCAAGGTGTTTCCTGAAGGCAAATGTTACCTTGTCTGTCCCTTGCTGACCAACATTCATTAGTCCAATGTCTACGTTTTTCCACACCTCCTGCATACTCCAGGAGGGAGCTTGTTCTCTTGGGCTTATTCTTAACAAAGACACTATTTCTGGGAACACCTTGTTTACAATTTTTTTGTATATGACCTTGCCTTCCACAAATATAGCATTTAACATTCTGCCCTTTTCTTATACCTGCAGAAGTGTTCTCTCCTACGCAATTATCATCACCTTCATAAGAATCTACATAAATTGCTTCATGAATCCAATCCTCCAAGGATGCTGCCCTTGCTTTTAATGGTCTTATTATATTTTTACATTGTGTATGAGTATTCTCAAATGCCTGGGATTCGATTATTGTTCATCTTTGATTCTGAATTTGGTACTATCATATTTACTGCTGCAGATAATCTCTGCAAAAAGCCTGTAAATGTTTCCTTTGGGCTTTGAATTACTCTTATGAAGAATTTGGTTTTCTTTTCTACTTCTTCTATCTGATCCCAAGCATTTAGTGCTGCCATGTGGCATAAATCAAGAGAGTGCTTATTGTATTGGGATTACCTTTCAATATCAGAATATTCTTCTTCCTGAGAAGTTGGTCTTGAGTGACTTCTAGGCCCCTGGCTCTGCTTCTTTGTTTCTATTATTTTAGCTTCCTCCTTCTACCTTGTTTTCCACTGTTTATGTGGCCCTACTCCCGAAACAGCAGTAACCATATCTAACTAGTCCTTAGGAGTAACCTGCTTGCAAGATGACCAATTGTTGAACATTTGTTTTACCAATGGTGAATGCATCCAATATGTCCCAATTATATCTTTAACTGTTATTAGTTCTAGCGTTTGTACCAGAACCCAAATAATTTCTCTAATATCTTTATCCTTTTGTAATTTTTAAACAATTATGGGTATATATTATTGTAGGCTGTCTGATAACCTTAGGCTATTTTTCTGTAGCCTTGGATGATATTGCTAAGTTCTGTTCTTTATACTACACTGTTTGTATTTGAATATCTTTATGTTCCCTCTTAACAGACTTTTTAAAGTCTTTTTTTTCTTGGCAATAATATTAATTGACTTCTTCAGTGATAAAACAGAAGTCAAATAAAAAGTATTCATGATAAACATTATAAGGATAATCCCATCTGCTTTATTTATCTTTTCCTTTATTGGTTCCAATATCTAATCATCTAGAGAAAGATCTCACAAAGACAAAGCACCCTTCATTGCCTTAAACAAATTCCCCCATTTTTTTTTTAAATCTCTTCTACTCACCAATCCAGTTGTCAGTGATGATTCAAATGGTTGTAAAGTAGGGCAGCTACTCAATAGCCTAACAACTAGCCAGTAATTTCTCCTCTGGTCATGTGTTGTTCTGGCCAGTAAGCAACTTGTTTTGGGAGTTCGTGCCCCAAAGTTGGATGCCAGGTGATGTCCAAATTCATATTGTGAAGAAAGAGACTCAAAGCCAAATATCGGGGGAAGGCTGAAATATCAGAGAGAGGAAGTACCACAGTCAGTTCTCATCCAGCTGTCTTGCAACTTCCTCAGTCTCACTCCTGGTCACTTCTGCAGGTTACATTGACTGATAGTTTCTGCCTCTGCTGGGTTCCTAAGAGGCCTTATATACCCTTCTCATCAGC
Source organism: Sigmodon hispidus (assembly GCA_004025045.1). Lineage (NCBI taxonomy): Eukaryota > Metazoa > Chordata > Mammalia > Rodentia > Cricetidae > Sigmodon > Sigmodon hispidus. Next base: position 60,119 of record PVIH01002700.1, read on the forward strand.
TGTATGTCATCCAGGTTAGGATTAAAGGTGAAAACTACTCTATTTTGTAACTAGCCTTGAACTCACAGAAACACAGGAAGTTTTGTCTCTGGAATTATGGGATTAAGGATATAGGTCAACACTTCCAGCTTTTTCTGTGCTGAGATTAAAGATGTGTGCTATTGAATCTCAGCTGTTTGTCCTTGTACTCAAGGATCAAGAAATTCCTGAGCTGTCTGCCTAGGATTTGACTGTGTGCTATCTCCTCAATATTTCAGGTTTTATTAAATATGTAATATATCACCACAACTATCTGCATTGTATCCTAGGTAAGTTTTCTTCTTTGTCTACTACAGATACCATATACTTGTGAAACATATAAACATGACAGAAATGTTGAATAATTCTAACCTACAAGTAAAAATAATGTTTTTTCTTTATAAACTGAGGATAGAACTCAGGGCTTCACACATGTTGGGCAAACACCTTCGCTGTTTATAGAGGGCTAATGATATACCCAGCCTTCAATGCTCCCCTTTTTTTGAGTCATTGTCCCTCTAAGTTTCTCTGGTTGCCCTTGGTCATACAATACTTATACCTCAGTTTCTTAAATAGCTTTATTTATAGGCCTACATTACTACATACTAAAACTTTAAAATTAAAATGTTTATTACAGAACAAAAATAGTTGAGTTTAGTTACGGAAGTTTTATATATTTAAGCCATTGAACTTTTTTTATATTCTTCCCTTTACTTTTTTCTCTTGCTATCTTCTTTTGTATTCATTTTTCTTTAGGCCCTTTCCTCACTCACATAGCTCCTTCTACTTATACTGACTTTTATATCTTCTTCTTCTGCATGTTCCTAGTAAAGTCTACACTTATTTACTTGAATATGCTTTGAATTTCCTATTTGTGAACTGTACCTGCCACCACTAATATCACCTTTACAATGTAAGTTGCATCTTGTAAAAAGTTTTTCTATGAAGCAGCTGCATGCATTTTTGCAAATGAACTTCTTTATAATTTATACTAGAATTATTAATACAATTCCACCGGGAAGGCATTAGGTCAAGGTCTCTGCACATCATCTGTGGATGTTTCTCCAGAATTTAGATATGTGGGCAAATACTGCCTTCATGTTTATTAGTATGCTTGAAAGAATGAGGGAACAATCACAATCATGCCTGGGATTCCAAATCAGTGCAATCATTTTAGAAACACCCACAAGGCAGAATAGAAACAGGATATTTCTGCAGCCGCTCTTTTGTTTGTATAATGCACATTTCTTTGGGCACTTAATAGCTGAAATTTCAAGTGTCTGTTTTTATTAATGAAAGAGATGGAGTAGCAGTCTAGATGAAGGCTGACCTCATGTACACTTCAAATGTCTGGTTAGGTACACAGAAAGGAACTGATTCTACAAATGTAATCTGTTCAGAAGATGGTTGTGGTTCCCTATGGTATTATAAGGGAAGTTTTGTTTAAGATAATGAACCAGGTATTAAGGACTCAAATCTCTGAACTGAGTTTAATGGCAGGTGAGTTAAATAGTATTCTAGAGAAACAGAAATTGGTCATGATGAGGAAGAAATAAGACTTACTTGCTCTCTGGCCTGGGTTCATTTTAAATAATAACTAAAGACAGTGCTTGCCCTGCTGTACACCTATGCTATAAGTACCACATGATTATTGCACCAATATGATACTTTGGGAGCAGCTTAAATGGATGTGCATTTTGTTATAAAATATTTCTTGATTTATAGAGAAGTAAGACTTCAGAAGGCAGACTGTGAAAATAAGGAAAAACCCAAATAAGATTTGCAGAGAATATTGCACCAACTAAACTATGTGTATTGAAATTACACGCATATATTTCTACCTTTTGTCATAGTACTGAGGACTTCCTCAAAGCAAATAGAGTAACTCTTTTTCTATTCACTTCAACCTCTGTCTGCTGCATGACTAAGGAGTGAATCAATAAGAATGGTTTCCCATTGAAAATGTGTTACCCGAAGAAGACAGTAATATGATCATAATTGTGTGGGTGATGAAATAGAAGTATCCTGACCTGTCCTTTCCATCAGAACATCACAGTCATCCTTTTAAAAAAAAGTAGCCCACCATGTCACTTCATAGATGGCTTGAGACTAGCAGGATGGGAGGCTAAGCTTATACACATGCTAAGTTTTAAATAACTAGATGTAAGTTATATACTTAAGACTTTCTTTTAAAAATAGCCTCCTCACTACTTAATAGGACTACCATTAATGGAATTTAATAGAATGAACCTTTCAAAATGTACTTTTATCTGTCAGAATTTTGTTCAGTGTATGAAAATATCTAGAAAACTGAATCAAATGTAGAAGAGATCCCTTCGGGCTCCTGGCTTTAGAGTTTTAAGCCCATGGTTGGCTTGATCTACTGCTTTAGGCCTTATGACAAAATAATGTGACAGCTCTGGTAGCTGCTAGCACAAGAGGCTCCACATATCATGGTGTACAGGAAGGAAAATGAGAGCAGATGATGGAATGAAACAGGTCTCATTTTGCTTTTACAGCTGTAACTTATATCACAACAGTTGACCTTCATACCCCAGGTAGGTGTCACCTCCTGAGGTTTCCACTTAATAGTACCACTAGCTGCAGACTACACTTTCAAATATGTATTTCTTTAGGAGAACATTCAGATACAACCTGCTACAATAATAATGAGAAAAAGTTACTTGTATCCTTGTTTTCTCCAAGATGTTTATCAAGAAGGTGTGCTGGATTTTGTCAAAGGCTTTTCTAGCATCTAATTGGATGATCATGTGCTTTTTTTTTCCTTTCAGTTTGTTTATATGGTAGATAACATTGACAGATTTTTGCATGTTGAACCATCCCTGCGTCTCTGGAATAAAGCCTGCTTGACCATGGTAGATGATGGTTTTTTTTTTTTTAATGTGTCCTTGGATTCTATTGACAATATTTTATTGAGGATTTTTCCATCAATGTTTCTGAAGGAAATTGGTCTGTAATTTTCTTTCTTTGCTGTGGCTTTGTGTGGTTTGGGAATCAGGGTGACTGTAGCCTCATAAAAGAGTTTGGCAATGCTTTTTTTTCTCTTTCTATTGTGTGGAACACTTTAAGAAGTATTGGCATTAGTTCTTCTCTGAATTTCTGTTGGAATTTTGCCCTGACAACTTCTGATCCTGAGCTGCTGCCTCCTTCTCTTCTCCTCCTCCTTGTTCTTCTTCTTTGTCTTCCTCCTCCTCCTCTTCCTCCTCCCCCTTCTTTGGTTGGGAGACTATTAATGACTGCTTCTATTTTCTTAGGGGTTGTAGGTTTATTAAGGTGCTTTATCTGGTCTTGATGTAATTTTAGTAAGAGGCACAAATCCAGAAAATTGTCATTTCTTTGAAGTTTTTCAATTTTGTGGAGTACACATTGTATGTGTTTCCAAAAGTAAATCTTTTTTACATACAAACCACTGTTTTTACTCCCTCTCCTCTTCCTAGTCATCCCCTAACTTCCTTCACCCACCTGCTATTCATTATTTGGACAGGATGAGGACTTCTGTGGGAATTAAATTCAGGTTGACATGTCAAGTTAAGGCAGGACCAACCCCCTTTCCCCAGGAGCAGTTCTGAACAGGGATACAAAAAACATGCCTAAACATAATAAAAAATAGACAGCAAGCTAACAGCAAACATTAAACTAAGTGGAGAGAAACTCAAAGCCATCCTTTTAAAATTAAGAGCAAGACAAGGTTGTCCTCTCTCCTCATATCTATTCAATAGAGCTCTAAAAATTTTAGCAAGAACAATAAGACCACCAAAGGGACCAAGAATATATAACTTGAAGAAGAAATCATGCTTTTACTATTTGAAGATTATATCATAGTATACATATGGAACCCCAAGAATACTACCATGGAAGTCCTATAGCTGATGAACACATTCAGAAATGTAGCAGGATACAAATTAACTCAAAATCTCAACAGCCTGTCTATATACAAATGATAAATGGGCTAAAAAAAAATCAAGGTAACATTTCCTTTTACAATAGCCACTAAAAAAAACCGTAAAATATATTTGGGTAACTTTATCCAAACAAGTGAAAGACCTATATAGCAAGAACTTTAAGTTGTTGAAAAAAAATTGACGAAAATAGCAGAAAATGGAAAAATCTTTCATGCTCTTGTGTAGGTATAATCAACATAGTAAAAATGGCAACCTTACTAAAAGCAATCTATGGATACAATGCAATACTATCAAAATTCCAACATAATTCTTCACAGACCTTGAAAGAACAATAATCAAGATTATATGGAAAAACAAAAACATCATGATTGCCAAAACAAATCTGTATAATAATGGAACTTGTGAAGTCATCTGCATCCCTGACTGCAATCTCTACTATAGAGCTATCATAACAAAAAAAAACAACCAAGTATTGGCATAAAAACAAACTTATGAATCAATGGAATTGAATTGAAGATCCTGACATTAATCCACACTACTATGAATACCTAATTTTGACAAAATAGCCAAAAATATGCAATGGAAAAAAGAAAGCATCTTCAACAAATAGTAGTGGCATAACTGGATGGTGGCATGTAGAAGAATGAGGATTGATAACTATCACCCTACACAAAACTAATATCCAAGTGGATCAAAGACCTCAACATAAATCTTGTTACACTGTACCTGAAAGAGGAGAAAGTGGTAAATAGCTTTGAAAGCATTGGCACAGGTGACCACTTCCTAAATATAACATCAATAGCACAGACAATGAGAACAACAATTAATAAATGGGACCTCCTGAAACTGAGAAGCTTCTGTAAAGCAAAGAACCCAGTCAATAAGACAAAATGACAGCCTACATAATGGGAAAAGATCTTCACCAACACTACAGCTGGCAGAGAGCTAATCTCTAAAATATATAAAGAACTCAAGAAACTAGACATCAAAATAACAATTAATTCAATTAAAAATTGGGTACATACCTAAACAGAGAATTCTAAACAAAAGAATCTCAAATGACTGAAAGAAACCTAAAGAAGTTCTCATCTGCCATCATTAGCCATCAAGAAAATGCAAATTATAACAATTCTGAGATACCATCTTATAACTGTCCAAGTGGCTGAGATCAGAAACACTGATGACAGCCTATGCTGGGGGAAATATGGAGCAAGGGAAACACTCTTCCATTGCTGGTGTGAGTATATACATATCCAGCCATTTTAGAAATGGTAGTTTCTTAGAAAACTGTGAATCAATAAATCCAGCCATACCACTCTTAGGCATATACCCAAAAGATGTACATTCATACCACAAAAATATTTTCTTAACTATGTTCATAGCAGCATTATTTGTAATAGCCAAAACCTGGAAAAATGGACATATATCTAGTACATTTATACAGTGGAGTGTTATTCAGCAGTAAAATAAAAAGATACCATTTTGAAATTTGCAGGCAAGTGGATGGAAGTAGTAAAAAGTCATCCTGAGTGAGGGAATTTATACCCAGAAAGAAAAATATCAACCTTCATTCAGCAACTAGTGAAAGCAGATGTAGAGATTTACAGCTAAGCACTGGGTTGAGCTTCTAGCCCAGTCAAAAGGAGGAAGGAGAAAATTATTTGAGCATAAGGGTCAAGATCATAATAGAAAACCCACAGAGACTGTTAACTCCAGCTACTGGGAGCTCCCTGACTGTGGACTGACAGCTGGGGAAACTGAATGGGACCTTACGGGGCCCTCTAAATGTGGATGGCAGTTGTGTGGCTTGGGCAGGTTGTTGCATTCTCTGGCAGTGGGACCAGGATTTATCCCTAGTGCATGAACTAGCTTTTTAGAGCTCATTTTCTATAGAGAGATAAATTTCTCAGCGTTGATATTGGGAGTTGTGCTTGGTCCTACCTCAACTTGATATGTGAGACTTTGTTGACTGCCCATGAGAGGCCTTATCCTCTTTGAAGAGTGAATGGAAGCCTGGGTGGTAGGAAAGCTGGGGGTGAGTAAGAGAAGAGGAAGGAGGGAATTATGGTTAGTATGTAAAAAAAATACTTTAAAATAAAATAAATGTCAAAAACAAAACAAAAAATCCTTGGCATAGTGCTAAGGCATGTAAATAACGTGATTTTCATTTGGACTAAACTTACTTTTCTCAATTTAAATATTTTGGATTATGAATGTTGCTTAGATGCTTCCCTGTGCACCAATCCTTCAATGCTTAAGGGAAAATCTTCTAAATACCTTCTATACTGGAAATACTGTAGACATTTGAAAAATATAGAAACCACATTGCTAAGCTGAATTTTTCACTTTTGAAAATTTATAATGAATTACAAAATTTCTTTGTAGTAAGAATATATAATCATCTAGCAAAATGTGAGCTAAGACATTCCTCCTAGTGATTCATCAATGTATTGTCAAACTTGTTATTTTTTTGCTAAGATAATTAGTAACTCATTAATATTTTCATGTACATTTGCCTGTTAATAAAATTACTTTTTGCTTTCAGAAAAAGAAAAAGTAACAAACAAAAACTTTTTAAAAGTTACTAATGCAGGATACAAATTAGAAATTAGTTCAGTCTATAACATATCTTTGCATGGTCTATCCTTAGTCTGTGTGGCAGAGAAAACAGTGAAATCTAAATATGTATATATATATATACATTATATATATACATAAATATATTCCCTAATAATGACACTCACAATTATTATATTTTGAATTTATTATTATACATCTCATTTATTGGTTCAGTTTTTAAATTTTTCAGTTAACTATATACAGAGAGATGTTGATCAATCATATCTGTCTATTTTGGTCCAAATAATCAAGTTGTTTTTAAATTTCTTAATATTAACTTCTGGTAAATGGATGTGACTACAGAAAAATAAAACCGTTAGCCACAGCATTACTCACAAAAAAAAAAAAAAAAAAATAGTGCGGTGCCAAAAAGACATCGAATACTTGCAATTAGCCCATTCCCTGAATAATGATCACACACATAAGGCTGGAAACTCAAGTAATGCTTCTTTCATTCTTCTAATTTCAAACTTCCAAATTCTGCCATGTAGGACAACAAATCACATCCCCATACTGTGTCCTAGAGAAATCATTAGATTATTTTTTTCTTTTTGAATCAAGAGGACTCTATTGAGTCTGTCAATGTGAATGGAAATCACTGCTTTTGACCTTGTCTTCATTGGCTTCTCTAGAAAAAAGACCCTAGGATTTTTCTGAAGATTAAGTTACTGTGGAACTTGTCAGGCAGAAATGCTGCCCTGTGGTAGAGGCTTTTACCTGCCATGTGTGCAAAGTACAACACGCATATAAAGCAGATTGTGGTCAGGTAATTAGTCCACTTTCATATACTGTCACAGATCACAAAAATAATCAAAACCAGTTTTTTGAGGGTGTAAAAAGACCCTAGAGTTTTCTTCATGGATTCTTGCATGTTGAAGACAAAAACGGTCACAGAGAAATGTACCTGCCAGATGCTGAGCGCCTATGTGATACGCTAACTTGGATACTACATAAGATATTTTATTAACTTAGCAATAAAATATATACAGTATGTTTATATGTGTTTCACTTTGCATATATATGTTTTTATTCTGTGCTTCTGATTATCGCATACAGGTGCTCAACTTGTAAATGTTGAATTCAAACTGAAGCACCTGTTTTTCTTGACAGATGAGCTCATTCCACTCCACTATAAAGTCAGTCTGTAGCTTAGTAAATGTCTGCTCAAATCTCCTAACTCATATCTGGGCTGTTCTCATTATTTCTCCTTTTAGGTCATTTAAGTCACCAAGTGTTGCCAGTGTCCACCTATTTAATATGTTGAAGAAGCTTTTCTGCTTTGCTTCAGCTAGTATCACTTTTTAAGTTTAACTATTGATTTTTTTTTAAAGGCAAGCTGTACCATCAGATCATTTTTTTTTTCTTTTTCAGCAAGTGGCATAAAGAGCTGATACTGTATAAAGACCATATCAAAGGGGACACATAAAAGTTATTTTCTTTTTACTACTTGAGAAAAGTGCACAGTGGCAATTAATGTGCCTAAATCTCTGAGCACAAATCTATTTATTGTGGCTGATAATGGGCACAAGAAGAAGATGTGCTTTGCTCCAAGTGGAGAAGAGCTTTTAATAGTATTTTAAGTGAAAACAAATAGTAGAAAGAGTCATGCAGGCTAGTTCCTCTTTGGAGAGGCCATGGATGTGCAAATCCCATTATTTGTTAATGGGGTTTGTGCTGCTGGCTCCCCCTCATCACTTTGAAACTGATTTCAGCTTCCCACAGGCCTCTCAGCCACTGGCCTCCTGGGCAGCTGTCAGCAGGACATCATCTGCTTCATAGCTTCCCTTCAAACAGGGTAAAAAAGATCACATAAAATGCTATTAGAAAATTTCAGTCTGTATTAAAGAAAGAAAATGTGTATGATATAATTATAATATATGCTTTGATCTCATTTTACACATTAATAAATTTGTATTTTAAAATTATGGTGTATGATTCCATCTTGATTTACATATTCACTACTGTCTTAAAACATCATCTATAAAATGCTCATTTGTACAGTTATATAAAAACAAAGCTTTAAAGGGGGAATTTCCACCTTACCAAATCCCAAACTGTCTACTACTCATACATCTTTTTAAATTTGTGTTATTTATCAAAACTCTATTGGTGGAAAAATTAGATAAATGTGAGAATGGAAAAAATGGCCCAGAGACCCAGGAAAGGATACATGGAAGAGACAAGTTGTCAGTATCTGCTTTATACACATGCATAAAGAAAAAAGTTTCTTCCATTGTAATATGTCAGATGACTGTTCCTAACCTCAGGAAGACAATCACTCAATAATCTGTAGGCAGTAATGTATTCCTCATTACTGCCAGCTTACTACCTCCCTGAAAATCAAGGGTTTCTGAACTAGGCTATATATCAGAATTTCTGGGAAATTTTAAAATATCTAGATCTGGGGCATGGCAAGACAAATGTGATCAGTCTCTGATGCAGAAAATATGCACCTGCCTTTTTGAGCATCCTCAGGCAATTCTAGTGAGCAGTCAATACTTAAGAGTTTCTCAGCAGTCCCTACTGACAACATTGCCAATACAGTCATTTTCTTCTGTTACTCAAAAAACCATGCCTCAGGGGACTAGAAAGATATTTTATTAACAGTTATTAACACTTGGTTGTTCTTACAGAGGACCCAAGTTCAATTCCAGCATCCACATGGGAACTTACATCAGTCTGTATCTAGAGTGTTAGTGTATTTTGGCTTCTAGGTACAATTGGTGCATGGACATGTGTGGAGGTGAAGAACTCATGACTACAAAATAAAAATTTTAAAACCCTAAATATTAAAAAAAATAAATTTCATGTAATTTAGCCTCAGAAGATTGATTTCAAGAGAAATCTGACCAAACATCAGAAATAATTAAAGTTTAATGTTTATTCATGCATTTAAAAGTCAATGCAGAAAAGATTTAATACAAAGTTTCTTTAGAATATGTCCAAAGTATACCTACCCATGTCTTTAAATTCCCCTAGGCTCTAAACTTCTCAACAGAATTTTAAAACACTTAATGAAATTCCTTCTATCCCCATACCATTTCATTTTCTATTTTTTTCTGTCTCTTTTATTTTTATTTCTCACAATTTTCTGCTCATTAGAATCAAATAGCACCAAAAAGGGAAGCTTCCTCTTTAGGGGAGGTCATGCCCAGTGGAATTTGGACTGGCAATTCTATTTGCCTTCTCAGACTGGAGTGAGATGTTGTTTCTTGCCCTTGATTCTTGTCCACTCGAATACCTATCTTTAGAACAGGTGTGGTTTGCAGTTCTGTTCCCTCAGAGTCTTCCATATGGAGTCCTAATTTTATCAGCCTTCTCAAAGGGTTTCAGGGATTTCAGAGCAACCTCATTCCTGTTTCAGTCTCTCTAGAAAATCTTGTAGTCTGAGAAAGTGATGCTTTCCTGGAAGCAAACACAGTACCTAACCTTAGCATGCCACTTTTCAATACAATGACTCCTTCTTTAGCTCTGTGTTTCCAGAAGGGAGCTATGGTTGAGAGATTACCCAGCCTTATTGTGGTCTGAGGCACTTCAGAATAATTTCAGTTCACTAATTTCTTCTAGATTAGCTTCAATAAATTATTAATGAATATAAAGGGATATTCTTCATCTCTCCTAACGAAGTTCAAGTTCTCCAGTTCAAGATTATGTCTTGTTATTAGAATAACTATTTCTGTCTCTCTCTGAGTTCCTATTATTTGTATATATTTTTTTTACCCAAGGGGGTGTCTGTCTTTAAGAGTCAAGTGTGTTTCTTGGAGATAGTGCAATGATAGAATCTATTTTTCTAATTTCACCTGTTACTCTGTATCTTTTGATCAGAGATTTAGACAATTGGCATCATGAGTTATTATTTATAAAATCTGTATTAATTTCCATCACTTGGTTATGCTTTCTTTGCCCTCTTAGCATTCACTGTTCATCCCCTATGACTTCTTAGGATTGCTTATCCCCATTCAGTTGCAAGTGATCCTTGAAGAAATCTCTAAAGAGTGGGCTTGGTACTCATGCACTTCTTTACTTTTTCTATTCTTATCATAGTGGTGGTGGGGTTACTTACTCTTCATTATAATAAAATTTTAAAATGTATTATTAATCTTTACTTCATGATTCAATCCCTCTACTTTGACTTCAGCTTCCAATATTTAGTTTTCTAAATCCTCCATACAATTGATGAGACTTTGCTCTGAGGTTTTGATTTGTCTTGATGATCTTATTTTCTTTTAACATTTTAGTTCTGACATTTTCTAGTATTTCTGTCTTTTAATCAATTCTGATTTTATATCTAGAGTTGAGTCCCTGTTTTTATTTAGCTATTTACTTTTATTTCTTTAGAGTGGATTTGTGTCTTGCTTTCTCACTCTTGAGTTCTTTGTCAGAAAATTCTTCCAAGTCCTTCCCACTGAGGAAGGACTATATAGGACTTCTATAGGTTTAATGTTTCAGTGAATTCACCTCTTGGTTATTTTGCTGTTTGTGTTTCTGCAGTAGGTCATTCTCTGTCTCTCTGTCTCTGTCTCTCTGTCTCTGTCTCTCTGTCTCTCTGTCTCTCTCTGTCTCTCTGTCTCTGTCTCTCTGTCTCTGTCTCTGTCTCTCTCTGTCTCTCTCTGTCTCTCTCTCTCTCTCTCTCTCTCTCTCCTTACCTCCTCTTTCTCCTTTCCTCTCCCTCCTCTGCCTCACCTTTCTTCTTCCAGTAGAGCAATTCTCAGTGTTCAGGAAGGAACTAAGTTATAATAGGTTTGAGTTGTCATTTGCTTGCTTGAGACTTGGAATTCTGGGCCACAGGCTCCATCGCTAATCCCCTTCTGAGTCAACTATTATTAGTCACTATCCACGGTGGAAACTTGCTGCCATGGTTCCATCTGGTGTTGTTCTCTGAAACTTAATGTTTGACTCTTGGTCAAATCTGATCTCCTCTCTGCTTCCATAGCTTCTGCCACATGTTATGCCACACTCAGCTCATGTGCTTTATGCAGGCTTAGTTTCGGTCTCTCCATGCATCCACGGTTTCCATCTGTAGTTCCTTGAACCCATGTGCCTTACCTACGGTCAGCTATGGTCTCCTCCCTTGGTCTCAGCTTCTACTGGGAGTTGTAGAATCCTTTGTGCTTGTGTGCTTTACTTTGGGTCAGGTAATCATGTTCTCTATGTGAATTTTTAAGCTGTTTTCTTTTCCTGGAATTAAAGTAATCTTCATATATATTAGTTTTTTAATATTATATGTATTAGTGCCCTAGAGTCACTGTAAGAAAGCAATGTACATAACATAGCTTGAAATAGAAGTATACTTTTCTTCCATTCCTTGATTTTAGAAGTACAAATAAAATCTATTAATAGGGCTATGCTTCCTCTGGGACTGAGTAGACATGTTCTTTGTTCTTGTCTTCCTAAAATCAGTGGTAACCTTTGATGTTGTTTTGCTACTGTGTCACTATACACTTTTTTTCCACCTAATGTTCACTTTTCATGCATATGTGTACATTCTAATACTATCCTTTAAGAATGTAGTTAATTATATTAAGGACCTGAGGATGAACTCAATGTAATCAGTTACATCTGTTGTAAAACCATGTACAAACAAGACATTATTTTTTGAAGATGATGTCTTCCACATGCCTTTTGGAGGGATAAAACTAAAACTTGTATGGCATTAATAAGGACATATTTACTCACATATAGTCTCTTTATGAGAGACAAAAAAAACCCTAATGCCTCCTTAGATTAAATCACTTGCAACAATTATTATATGTTTAAAAATAAGTCCACATTTACATCTATACTTCAATCAGTGCAATTTTTTGTAGCATGTTTAATAAAACAATAAATAAATATATATGTGATATAATGTTTTCTTATTTTCTAAGCACCTCTTTGGACTTTCTTGTGTTCTTAACATTTCTAGAAATGATAGCCCTGCACTTGTAAATTGCCAGGGTTCTGTGATTCAGATACACTTGGCCTTCATTGTGTTCAGATATCAGAAGCTTGGTCTCCAGTTCAGAAATGTTAGCAAGTAGTGGAACCTTAAAGATAAGAACACAGTGGGAAGTCACTGAAGATAATAGATGCTCTCTTTTGAAAGGATGAATGCAGCCTCTATGGACTCCAGAACTTGTTCTCATGGAAGTAAGTTACAAAAGAGGATTGACATTGGTTTGCTCTTTGCCATCCTCTGTTGCATGATGATCTCTTGCTCTGCCATGATAACTTTCCATGTTGCCATACATATATCCATGTTGCCATACATAATATTAGTTGAGCCTGGGGTGCTGGCAGCATAGCTGATGCTGAGGAAAGGCTGGGTTTCAGCAGCATGGAGCTCATAGGCCCTGCCTCAAGACATTCTGCCCAACCATAGAATCACCCTGACTCTGAGCAATAAGATATCTGAAATAAAAAATGGTTCATTTTCTGGAGTGTGTCTCCTCAAAAAGACATCCATGGTTCATATTGTTACAAGGGGTGGTGTTGGTGTCTGTGGTCCATGCTGCTGCTGGAAGCCATGCTGCTGCCCATTATCCATGTTGCTACTGCAGGTCATGTCAGTGTTAATGACTTGTGCTTCTACCAGCTGCTACAAGCTGTGACACTTCTTCTATAGTATCGGTACCTTAAGACTTCTGAGAAGGAGAGATAGTAAAGGATTCTGTGACAACCTGTCCCCCAACACCCTTCTTCAAGTACAAGAAACAGTCTAGACAAAAAGTTATTGAAAAGAGTCCTTTAAAAACTGTGATAAAGATGCTGAAGTGTACAAGGGCAGACAAAAAGATATGAGAAGACTGGAAAGTGGGTGTGATAAGGTTCATTTTGTGCAATTCCAAAATAATAAGTATGTAAAAATAAAAATGGTATGTGTGAATTTTTTTTTAATAGAAGCTGAGGTGCAACTCTATACATTTCAAGGCTTCTGGCAGGAGATAGGAAAGACCATAGGTTTTTTAAAAGAGCTGAACACTAGGAGTTTGACCATGCTTTAGTGAGTATATAAGCAACACAAATTGGACATCTTTGTGGGAGTGGTTCAAAGGTGGGAAGGTGGACATGGGAGGAATGGGAAATGTGATCAATGTGCACTTTGTGGAATTTTCAAATAATTAATAAAAGTTTATGTTGGGTGAAAAATAGCAGAAGGAGGAGGAGAAAAGGAAGGGGAAGGGGAAAGAATAGAAGGAGGAGATTTGGAAAGGGGAGGAAGAGGAAGAAGAGGAGGAAGAGAACACATTTTTGCTTCTTTGTTGTATATCTCAGATTGTTTCGAAGTTACTTTCTATAGAATTTCAACCAATAAGTGGATAAGAAATAATAAGATTAAAAAGGCAGAGCTTTGCAAGCCAGGAAGAAATGGTGTTCCCAGATAGTGATAACAAAATGAGGGTAAAAACAGTGATGTGGACAGTTTTGGGAACATAAAGGTTAAGCAAACACCCTGAGCCTTCTGAGCAAACTTAATCACCAAGGTGACTCTGTCTCTGGGAAATATTTCTGTCAAGAAAAAAAGGAATCTGAGCCTGTTTCAGTTGTTGTTTAATGATCAGATCAGAGGAAATATAGGGGTAGACAAAGACCACAGCTGTCATTCAAAAAATGGGATGTCCTAAGAGACAAGTTCCATGGTTTTCTGGGACGCTCAGGTATGAAAACAAAATGCAAAGGAGACCCTGGACTAGGGAGGGCGAGACAAAGCAGGGGAACATAGTTTAAGGCCATCTTGAGAAGGCAGTGAGACAGGACCTCAACAACACCAACTGCAGAACATTGAAAGTATATAAACATGGGCTACATGAAACCCTGTCTCAGATGAAAGGGAAAGTATACCAGACTGGGTTACAATGTAACCACTACAGCTCTGTCTCAGAAGATGACCTCCACAAATAATCAATACCTATGGTATGAATGGTAGAATCTGAACTGAACGTTTAAGGTGTCACTATGCCTTTTGTTTATGGTTTATTAAAATAATTAGGAAAGAGTAGTTATGTGTTATAAATGAAAAGAAATGAAGTCTAGGACACTTTTTAAAAAATCTTCACAAAAGTCAGTGAGGTGACTCAGTGCATGCTACAGTGCTTGCACAGATGGTATGATGATCTGGGATTGACCCCAGATCCCATGCAAAGGTGTCAAACAAACAAACAAACAAAACAACTTGATGAAGTTTCCCTCACATGAATGCACCCCATCATACCTACACAAAAAAATATATATACAAAAAACAAAGAGCACCAAGAAAAACAGAAGTGTTAGCTGTTTAAACCCAGTGATGGCTACATGATGTTCACTGTAAAGTTGTACTTTGGTATTTGTTTGTTTGTTTTTTTTGCTTTAGTTAGGGTTTTATTTTGTTCAGGATAACTTTGAATTTGGTTTTAACTACATTCTGACCTAGAGCTTGGTTTATCATTGCTCTTCAATAATAAGGTTAAAGGCATGGAAAACCACACTGACATTTTCGTGATGCATGAGATGTAACCTTAGGTATTATAAATGCTATGCAAGCCATCTACCAACTGAGCAGAACCTCAGTCATGTGCATTTTTGTATGTTTGAAATTTTCTGAAATAAATAAAGAACTACAATCAAAACTGGAAAAAAAATATTAGTTGACATAATTAGGGAGTGTTTTTTAAGCTGAAACATACTATCTGTAAATATTTTCAAAGTTGTAAGTAATTTTATAATTTACTCACTCTTGGGTGGATGAATAGATAGATAGACAGATAGTTAAATAGATAGACAGAAAAAGAAAAAAAAGTCTGTCTAATACACAAGATTGTCTGTTTTTCAAATCTTTGCCTGAAGGCAAGTTGCTGAGTAACTGTTTCCAGTTCAGCTGTGAGCACCTAGCTTTCATTTACCTAGTGTAGCTTCTCTTGATTCATGTGTAGATTTTCCTGACTTTTTCTATGACGACTCGTGACAGAAAACACTGTTTCTTAATATCTATTCATAGTGACATGGAACTTATTATATAGAGTCACAAAGAGCTTCAAGAGAAATCAAGCTTTTGAGCATTTTGATTTAAATAATAGGAAAGTGGAGACAATAAAGGTCAGAATAAATGGATATAGTCTTTCTCTTTCTTTCTCTTGTCCTCTCTCTTCCTCCGCCTTTCTTTGTCCTTCTCACTTGTTCTTACCTTATGCCACTTCCTTTAATTTTTTAGGACAAAATAAAAACACAGTGGTGATAAATACATGAATAATTAAGAAAATTAATGGACTGGTTTTTTTTTACAGTAGGCCAAAAAGTGAGACGCTAGGAATTGAAGGCTGATGTGAAGGAATAATGTCAAGAGAGAGAGAGACATCATCATGCTATTTCTAAGCATCTATCCCTACCATCAAGTTTTACCAAAATGTATCTTACTTAAATTGAAAATCAGACAAAGTCCTTGAAAATGGCAATCTTTTCCTATAAAATAAGCTACATGAGTAGTAAACATTTAATCCACATGATGTGTCTGTGTGTATGTATGCATGTGACATCATCACGCTCAGCATCACATAACTCTTTATCCCTTGTCTTCCAAGATAATGCGATAGCTAAGTTTTACATTTAGTTAAGTTTATATCATTACCTGTGATTTGGGACTATTTTAAAATAATCTATACTGTATCCAAGTACATAGTCAGTTTTAAAGCTTATTGAAAATTAGGATAATTTTTCTTTCATAACACCATTGATATTAATGGAAATTTTTAATCCCCTGACTCAAAGGTAGTTACCATGAATCGCTTATCAATTTGAGAAACAAAAGTTACCTGGTCATATTTTTGTTGAACTACATATTGTCAATTTGACAGGATTTAGAATCACCATGGAGACAAGTCTTTGTTCATGTCGGTGATGAATTTTCTAGATTGTGTTATTAGGTAGGGAAGAACTACATTAAATGTGGGGGTGCCATTCTTTGAGCTGGGAATGTGGTCTAAATCAAAAGGAGAACACAGACAACACTAGCATTCATTCTTATGCTTTTTAACTGTGAGTGGGAAATGAGCATCTGCTTCATTGTCCTACCTCCATTTCTTCCTCACATGAAGAACTGCACACTAAAATGAGGCAAAATAAGTCCTCTTGTTTCAAGAATTAATTCTTTAGCTGGTGTAAGTTTTTATAAAGCTAACCATTGCTTTAACATGATGCAGAGGGAAATCACTTGAGGAGCTGCCCTATGTTTTCTTAAAGACAGGCTTTTAAATTTATCCTTAGAGTTGAACTTCAAATTGTTGCATTTACAAGATGTTACAAAAGGCATATTGCTGGGATGGTGAGGTGACTTGGTCAATAAAACACTTCCTGCCAGTCTCCATCACCTTACTTCTGTTCCAATGGAGGAAAGAAAGAAGGTGGGAGGACAGAGCGAACTCTAGACGGTATGTGCCCCTCACAAAATAAAAAAAACTATAAATCAAGATTAAAGTTTTGCTTTTCACTTTATGTCAAAATTTTACATGGTTTCTATAATATTTTATAATATTTTATATTATAGTAGCTAATACTCTTATGAATATGTACTTGAAAGATTCTTAAACAATAGTTTTATTTTTCCCATTTCTCCTTAATATTAGGAGAGCATTTTATATTAAAATTTTTGAAGTCATTTTTTAGCAATCACAGGCTTAACCAGAAAATTGTATCCAAAGGCTATAAAGGGAACAAGATTGATTGTGTTAATTATTTTTCTGCTGGAGAGGAGATTTGTTTTTACTAAGTACCTGCACAAATATCTTCAGAGGTAAGGAAAGGCATCTTAGGTTCTCTATCTCCCTCATCTTTGCAATCTCATCTATAATATCTTAGCACTATAATAGGTCTCTTGTACATGGATTTTGTCTGATATATAGTTATATAGTTCAACAAATGAATGTTCTCAGTTCTTGCTAGAAACTTTCTCTCATGACCTGTCTCAATGAACTAATACTAGAATGCAGGATAGATCTTAAAAAACAAAGGCTAGAAAGATGCTTGATTATCTTAAATCCCAAGAAATCAAAATGAAATTAAATCAGGCTTTTATATAACTAATTGTTTAGGTAGTCATTTATTCAACCAGCCAAAAGCCCTGTGTAACAAAAGATGACGATAGAGAACTGAGATGCTAGAATAAAAATATTTAATTTCAAGAGCTTTACAATATAAAAATAAGTAAAACCATCAGCTTGTACTTAGAATATTGAGAGGCAAGATTGTAATTATAACAGAAAATGTTATAGGTAAAAACAACAGCATGTGGGCTGGGAGATGGCTTAGTAAAGTGCTTGCTGCTCAAGTCTGAGGAATTCTGTTCAGATCCATAGCACATGTATATAAAGCCAGGCACCATAACACAGGTCTGTAAGCCCAGGGCTGGGAACCACGGACAGGATCCCTGCACTGGCTGCATAACTGGTCTACACAATCCACGAGCTCTGATTTCAGTGAGAAGAGGAAGGTGGATCTAGGCCTGGTGTTACAGACCTTCAACTCTAGCTCCATGGAGTCAGAAGCAGGAGGAAAAGAGTGAGTTTTTTTTCCTTTGGTGTATTCATTAGCCTTCTAGGACTATAATTATTTTTACAGTTCATAGAAGCCCATCCCATTATTGCTTATCTTCATTGTATGTCACCCACTTTGCTACTTCAAATCCCACATCTCCTCCTGAGTTGCTAGTGTCACCTCAGCTGTTCCAGGACATGTGTTTTGTATCTGAAGAAAGTGTGGCTACATAACCATAATTATCTTTGTCCTAATAGAAGTGATGCATATTAACTACTCTTACTTCATTCAAAGCCCAAACCAAGCTTTTCCTCTATAATTTTTCTCTAAATCAAAACCACATAGATTTAGTTAGACCATCAAGGCCTGGTTTCTGTTAACTTTTGAAATGGCATTTTGCTATTATGTAGGGCATGATATTCACAGATCACAAACTCTAACATCTGAATATCTTTGGGTCAGTATTGCTCTTACAAACTCATAATATAATTCAACTCTCAATGACTCAGACTCACATTGACTTATATGACTGATAGATATCTTGAGAAGATGGAGCCTACTAACCTATTCATAGAATAGCCTCAGCACTTACTCAAATGTGCAGATGAAGCTTCTAAACCTACTAGACATGAATCACTGAAAATATCTTTTTTCTGTTGTTGACCAGTTTAGGGTTGAGCTGTCTTGGATCCCTTCTTTTCCACCATAATCTTGCAATATTTTAAAATGTATTTACTTTAGAAGCTGTAATTTTGCATTGTCACTAATGATTATGAAGCTTCTAACTTTGTCAAGAAATAATGAAGGCAACATTATAACCACTTGCTTTGTGATATTACAATGTTCTATGAAAGAAATTAAGTTTAGTGATTAATCTTTTAGAATTGTAGGAAATAATCCAGTTAAAAAAACCATGTAAAGTAAAAAAATAATACTTTAAAAATTAAATTCATGGCTATACCTTATAATAAAAATACTTTTATTAAAACACAATTAATAAAAACACTGCAGAAGTAAAAGACAGGTATGTGATGAGACATCTCCTGAAGTCCTTCTTGGGATGCTATGCTTGAGTCTCACTGATGCTGGGATATCACCACTTTTCCTTCCTCTTTGAGCCCTATTCTGTAAGCCACGCTCAGCGTTACTCATTGCTTCTGTTCAAGTACTATGTGATCAATATAAAATAATTCTAGAAATAATCAAACAGTTGTTACTAAAATGAAAGATCCAAGGATATGTGCACCCTCAAATACAAGGGAAACTAACTTTAATGTTTAGGAGTTTTGAATGATGTAAATTATTTCAGTGAATATTATTTGGGAGCCTCATCTAATTTTTTAAAAATGATCCAATGGTCCAGAGAATTATATAAAAGCTTGGTCTCTAACATTAAAAAAAGAAAATGAATGAAAGGAAAAAATGGTACTTCTCTCGTTACTGAAAAAAATTAGCAGGATGTTCTGGCTGGTTGTAATGGTGTTAAAATGGGAAAATTTCACTAATAACCTCTGGGTGAGTGAGAATACATTTTTCCTTACACTGCAAAGAATCCTACAATGAAAGGAACTTGGCAAAGTCAAAATTATCCCAAGCTTCAAACCTTTGAACCTCTTTAAGAAAAGTAACTTAGACAGATTAAAAAAAATAAAAGTCTTTGTTTACCAGAAAAACTGAATATTTGTAACTGATTAAAATGCCTTTTATCTTTTTGGGCATCCTAAAATCTATGTTTGGAATTATCCTCTTGTGTTTTTTTTTTATTTTTGCAAAGATTTTACTACATAGAAACATTAGCATATTTTAAAAGATTACTTGGAGAAGCAGAACAGTGTCCATGGGAGGAATTTAAATCACTATGCAAGAAACACTTTAGGTTTGGAAAAGTAATAATTAGGTCACCCGAGGAAAGAACGTTTGAAAAGTGAACATCCTTTTAAAAGTTTTACTATTTTCAATCTTGTTACAAACTCTATGCATAATGGTTCCAAAAGGGTGATAGTGAGAACATGAAAAGCTGAGGCTACAATTAATTTTAAATGGTGAATTTTTTTAGTATGAAATGCTGGGCCAGATTTGATAGCCTGAAACCCAAAGTTGGTTCTTGGAAGGCCCCCAGGTATGCTTTAATGCCAGATATTACTGTTTCAGCATCCTTTATATGTTTTGAACAAAGAACACTGCAGTTTTGTTTTGCTTCTCAATGCATATATCTTTTAGCTGATTCTCTTATTAGGTGAGTTAATGTTATCTCCACTACCCCTTCCACAAACTCCTCTTTCTCAGTTCCCATCTGTCTCTTTTTCACATCAATAGAACAACTCCCATAGGAAGAGATATTCCCCAAAATGGCAAACTCACGGAGCTCTTATAAGTTATTGAAGTGTCAGAAGGCTTCTTAAATATATATTATTGCTGAAGTAAAAAAAAATAAAATAATGGTTCTTGCTTCATAACAGGAACCCCTGAAAGCTAGTTCAAATTGAAAATTAGTACAACAATCACAAAGCATGAATTTATTAAAAATATTAGTGAGTTCATTTCTTATTCAAAAAATAATAATTTTTATTTTTACTTATGTACATGTCATGCATAATCAACTTTTATTATGAGTATGTGCAAATTTTAGCCACTGGGGTACTCATTAACAATGCAATCCCTGGACTTGTTTCCAGAATCACTGATTCAGAAGTTATCAGAGGGTAAGAACAGCAGCCTATATTCTAAGTAAATGACCCAAGCCAATTTAACCCTAGATAGAGTTTATAATTTTCTATTTTTGTTAATTTAATATATAATAATGTTTTCATGTATTACATTGGGATTTTATTTTTTCCAAAGACATTATGATATTTCAGCATGCAACAATGCCATCATCTGTTTTTTATTATCTGTCTGAATATCAAAGGAAGAAATTAAAAATCATTGAAAATTATACGACAATTCAACACAGTAGCTATATTCAGTATAAATGTGCAGGATTATATTTTTCATTTAGATGATTACTAATTAGAAAATAAAATGATATGAGACAACATGACAAGCTGTCCTCTCTTCCTATATCTATTTAGTATAGTTCTCAAAGTTTTAGCTTAAGCAATTAAGAGACCAAAAGAAAATTAAGGGGATACAAGTTGGAAAGGAAGAAGTCAAATGATTGCTTATTGCAGATGATATCATCATATACATAAATGATCCCCCAAGTGGAAAGATCTCCCATGCTCCTAGATAGAATCAACATAGTAAAAATGGTAATCTTACCAAAAGCAATCTATAGATTCAATGCAATCCCCATCAAAATCCCAACACAATTTTTTTACAGATATTGAAAGAACAATACTCAGTTACATGTGGAATAGCAAGAAACCCAGGATTGCCAAAACAGTCCTGCTCAATAAAAGAACTTCATGAGGCATTACCATCCCTGACTTCAAGCTACATTCTAGAGCTACAGTAATAAAGACAGCCTTGTACTGGCACACAAACAGACTTATGGAGCAATGGAATCTAATCAAAGATGCTGACCATAATTCACACACCAATGAACACCTGATTTTTTGATAAAGAGGTAAAAAAAAACTGTACAATGGAAAAAAGATAGTATCTTCAACAAATGGTGCTGACATAACTGGATGTAGGTAGAAGAATGCATATTAACACCTTGCACAAAACTCAAATGTAGGTGGATCAAAGGTCTCAACATAAACCCAACTACAATGAGCTTCATAGAAAAGAAAGTGGGAAATACCCTTCAATGCTTTGACACAGGTGACCACTTCCTAGACATAACACCAGTAGGAAAAACACTAAGAACAACAGTCAATAAATGGGACCTCCTAAAACAGAGAAGCTTCTATAAGTCACAGGACATGATCTATAAGACAAAATGACAGCATAAAGAACAGGAAAAGATCTTCACCAATCCTATAGCTGACAGTAGACTTATCTCTAAAATATATAGAGAACTAAAGAAACTAGAGGCCCCTAGCCCAAATAATCAGATTACAAAATGAGGCTCAGAGCTAAAAGTGGAATTCTCAACAAAAGAATTACAAATGGCTGAATGACACTTAAAGATTTGTTCAATATCCTTAGAAATCAGATAAATGCAAATCAATCAAAGCAACTCTAAGGTACCCTCTTTTACCTGTCAGAATGACTAAGATCAAAAACACAGATGACAACCTATATTGGAGAGGATATGGAGCAAAGGGAACACTCACCCATTGCTGGTGGGAGTGTAAACTTGTATAGCCACTTTGGAAATCAGTATGGGGATTTCTCAGAAAACTAAGAATCAATCTACCCAATGATCCAGTAATACCACTATTTGCCATATACCCAAAGATCCACATTCTTACCCCAAGGCCATTAGCTCAACTATATTCTTAGAAGCATTAGTTAGTCATAATATTTAGAACCTAGAAACAACTAGATGTCCCTCACCTGAAGGATGGATTAAACAATTTGGGTGCAACTACACAAAGGAGCAACAAAGAGGGAGAAAGAAGAAATAGTTATCTTGATAGAGAAAACCACTGTGGGGTTAGAAAGAAGCCAGGTGCTAAGGAAACTTCCAGGAACCCACAAGATTCCTTGGGGAATAGATGGGGGTATGAGATTGGAGGGTATGGGCTCCAAGGTGCCAGTCCAAGGTGCTTCGGATCCAAGCAATTCAATGATTGTGGTTTGCAGATTGGAAATACTTTGTTTTTGTTTAGAATCCACGAATAAGTGAATACATCCCCTATTTATCTTTCTTCCTTTGTGATATCTCCCTTAGGAGGATATTCTCCAAATCTATGCATTTGCCTGCAAATTTTAGGATATCATTTTTTCTTACTGCTGAGTTAGTATTCCATTGGGTAGATATACAACAGTTTGTTAATCCATTCCTCAGTTGAGGGGCATCTAGGTGGTTTTCAGTTTCTTGCTATTACGAATAATGCAGCTATGAACATAGTTGAGCTAATGCATTTGGAGTGTGAATGTGCATCTTTAGGGTATACACCAAGAAGTGGTATTGCTAAATCCTTGGGGAGATTGATTTCAAGTTTTCTGAGAAACTGCAATACTTCATTCCAGAGTGAATGAACAAGCTTACACTCCCACCAACAATGGAGGAGTATTCCCCTTGCTCTGCAACCTTTCCAACATAGGCTGTTATGTGTGTCTTTTATCTTAGCCATTCTGATAGATGTAAAGTGGTGTCTCAAAGTTATTTTGATTTGCATTTCTCTGATGGCTAATGTTGTTCAGCACTTTTTCAAGTGCCTTTCAGCCATTCATAAGTCTTCTGCTGAGAATTACCTTTTCAGTTCTGACTCCAATTTTTAATTGGGTTATTCAAGGTTTGGGGCTCTAGGTTCTTGAGTTCTCTATATATTTTAGATATCAGTCCTCTATTACTTGTAGGGTTGGTGAAAATCTTTTCCCATTCTGTAGGCTGTCATTTTGTCCTATTGACAGTGTCTTTGGCTTTACAGAGGCTTCCCAGTTTCAGGAGGTCCCACATATTGATTGTTGTTCTTAGTGTCTGTACTATTGGTGTTATAATTAAGAAGTGGTCACCTATGCCACTTAATTGGAGGGTATTTCCTACTTTTTTTCTATTAAGTTCAGTGTGGCTGGGTTTATGTTGAGGTCTTTGATCCACTTGGATTTGAGTTATGTGCAGGGTGACAGGTTTGGACCTATTTGCATTTTTCTACATACACAATACCATCCAGCTATGCCAATACCATTTGTTAAAGATATTATCTCTTTTCCACTGAATATTATGGGGCTCATTGTCGAAGATCAGGTGTTCATAGGTTTTTGGCTTAATGCCTGGTTCCTTAATTCTATTCCATTGATCCACAATTCTGTTTTTATGCCAGTACCAGGCTGTTTTTATTGCTGTAGCTCTATAGTATAACTTGAAGTCAGGGATAGTGATGCCTCCTGAGGTTCTTTTATTGAGCAAACTTCTTTTGCCAATCCTGACTTTCCTGTTACTCCAAATGAAACTGAGTATTGTTCTTTCAAGGTCCATAAAATATTGTGTTGGGATTTTGATGGAAATTGCATTGACTCTATAGATTGCTTTAGGTGGAATTGCCATTTTTACTTTGTTGATCCTACCTATTCAGGAACATGGGAGATCTTTCCATTTTCTGATATCTTCTTCAATTTCTTTCTTCAGTGTTTTTAAAATTTTTGTCAAAAGATCTGCTATTCCTTTGGTTATAGTTACGCCAAGGTATTCAATGCTATTTGCAGCTATTATAAAGGGTGATGTTTTCCTTATTTCTTCTTCAGTCCTTTTATCTTTAGTGTATAGGTGCACTACTGATTTCTTTTAGTTAATCTAGTATACTTCTACATTGCTGAAGGTGTTTATCAGCTGCAGAAGACCCTGGTAGAATTTTGTGGATACTTATATATACAATCATATCATTTGCAAATAGAAATAGTTTCACTTCTCCTTTCCAAGATATGTCTACTTTCATTCTCTTAATGCTTTAGCTAAAATTTAGAGAACTATATTGAATAGATAAGGGGAGAGAAGACATCCTTGTCTAGTTCCTGATTCTAGTGGGATTGCTTTGAGGTTTCTCCATTTGAGGTCGGCTGTAGGCTTCTTGTGGCATCTTAGAGTGGCTTGGGTATTAGGGTAATTGTGGCCTCTAGAACGAATTTGGCAATGTTCTCTCAGTTTCTACTGTGTGAAATAGTTTGAAAGTAATAGTAGTGATTTTTTGAATGTCTGGTAGAAGTTTGCACTAAAACCATCTGGACCTGGGCTTTTTTTTTATTTGGGAGGCTTTTAAAGACAGCTTCAATTTCCTTTATGGTTATAGGTCTGTTTAGGTAATTAATCTAGTCTTCATTTAATTTTGGTAAATCATACCTGTACAAAAAACTGTTCAGTTTTTCTAGGCTTTCCATTTTTGTTGAATATTGACTTTCAAAGTATGATCTGATAATTCTCTGCATTTCCTGGGGGTCTGTTTTTATGTCTCCCTTTTCATTTCTTATTATATTGATTTGGATAATCTCTCTGCTTTTTGGTTAGTTTGGATAAGGGTTAATGTGTCTTGTTGACTTTCTCAAAGAACCAACTCTTAGATTCATTGATTCTTTGTATTGTTCTTTTTGTTCCAATTGTACTGATTTCAGCTCTAAGTTTGATTATTTCCTGGATCTACTCCTACTAGGTGAGTTTGCTAATTGTTCTAAGGCTTTAAGCTGTGCTGTTAGTTCTCTAGTGTGGGATTTCTCTAGGCTTTTCATATAGGCATCTAGTGCTATGAATTTTCCTCTTAAGACTGTTTTCATAGTGTCTCACAAGTTTGGGTATGTTATGAATTCATTTTCATCAAATTCTAGGAAGACTTTGAATTCTTTCTTAATTTCTTCCTTGACTCAAGGTGGTTCACCTGAGTGATGTTTAGTTTCCATGAGTTAGTAGGCTTTCTGTGAATTGTGATGTTTTTGAACTCTAACTTTAGGCCCTGGTTGTCTGGTATGATACAAGGAATTATTTCCTATTTTTTGTATTTATGCATATTTGCTTTATGACCAATTATGTAGTCAATTTTAGAGAAAGTTCCATGTGATTCTGAAAAATATATATATTTCTTTGCATTTGGGTGGAAGCTTCTGTAAATATCTATTAAATCCATTTGAATCAAAACTTCTCTTAGACTCTTTATTCCTCTGTTGAGTCTCTGTCTGGTTGTCCTATCCAGGAGTGAAAGTGGAGTATTGAAGTATTGCACGATTAGGTTGTGAGACTTGATGTGGGATTTTATCTTTAGCAGTATTTCTTTTACATAGATGGTTGCCCTTATATTAGGGGCATAAATATTCAGGATTGAAATCTCCTTTTGACCAATTTTTCCTTTGATAAATAAGTAATGTCCATCGTGGTCCCTTTTAATTGATTTTATCTTAAAGTCTACTTTGTTAGATATTAGGATGGCAACCCCAGCTTGTTTCTTAGGACCATTTGATTGGAAAAATTTTTTTCCACCCTTTACTCTGAGCCTGTGTCTGTCTTTGTTGTTGAGGTGTGTTTCCCGTATGCAGCAGAAGAACGGCTTCTGCTTTTGTATCCATCTTGTTAGTGCATGTCATTTTATAGGTGAGTTGAGTCCATTGATACTAAGGGATATTAGTGACCACTGATTGATGTTTCCTGCAATTTTTGGTGGTAGCTTTTGTATTTCCTTTCTCTGGGCTTTTCTTCTGTGGGATTATTGAATGTTTGTGGTTTCATGGGTGCTTCTGGTATCCTGAGTTTGGAGGTTTCCCTCTACTGCTTTCTGGAGGCCCGGATTGGTAGATTGGTAGATTGGTATTGTTTCAGTCTGACTTTGTCATGAAATATCTTGTTTACTCCATCTATGGTGATTGATAATTTTGTTGGGTATAGTAGTCTAGGTTGGCTGCCATGCTCTTTTAGTGTCTCTATAACTTTTTGCTTTCATCATTTCCATAGAATAGTCAGGCGTTATTCTGATGGGTCTGCCCTTATAGGTAAGTTGGTCCTTTTCTTTTGCAGCTCTTAAAATTTTTTCTGTGTTCTGCATAATTTGTGGCTTGATTACTATGTGTCAAGCAGACCTTTTTTTTGCAGTCATATCTATTTGGTGTTCTGTAAGCTTCTTGTATCTTTATAGGCATTTCCTTCTTTAAATTAATAAAGATTTCTTCTATGGTTTTATTGAATACATTATCTGTGCCTTTTAGCTGGTGTTCTTCTTCTTCTATTCCTATTATTCTCAGGTTAGGCATTTTTATGGTGTCCCAGATTTCCTGAAAATTTTTTATTATGGCTCTTTTGGTATTACAAGTTTCTTTGACTGATGTATCTATTTCTGCTACTGAGTCTTCCACTCCAGAGATTCTCTCTTCAATCTCTTGGATTCTGTTGGTTATGCTTGTATCTGTAGTTCCAGCTCTTTTCTTCAGATTTTCCATTTCCACCTTTGCCTCATTTTGTGCCTTTTTTGTTGCTTCTATTTTAGTTTTTAGTTCCTAGAATATTTCTTTCAGTTTTTACTTTACCTTTTCTTTGTTTTCTTTCAAGGATGATTACCTCTTACAATTTTTTGTTTGTATTTTCTTCTATTTCTTTAAGAAAAATTTTTATATCCTCCTTGAAGGCTTCAATACTCATAAAGGTGTTTTTGGTGTTGTTTCCTTTTGTACCCTCTTCATTTCTCTGTTCAGGTTTTATAGTTGTAGAACTACCAGTTTCTTCTGGTATTGCCTTGTTGTTCTTCATATTATTATATGTATTTTTGCACTGGTGTCTGCCTCTGGCTCCAGTGATTCATGATTAGTCAGCTCCCAGTCAGTTGTGGCAAGAGGCCTTGTGTGTCTCCTGTCTTCTTCTGCAATGGGTCTGCTTGATCTGTGACTCTGCTCTGGACAGGTGTCTAAATTTCAAAGCCTCAGTCCTTCTCTGATGATGCAGTTCGCCCAGCAGGCAAGGCCCTGCTATGCAAGGTCTCCTCTTTAGATGGGGCTTGAGGAACCCCTCCCTATCGGCTAGGGAGAGTCTGACATCAGACTCTCGGGATTGATCCCAGTCCAGGAGAGGGACTCTCTGGACAGGTGGTCCAGGTGCTGGAATTTCAAGACTATTTTTCATTTCAGTCAACAAAATTTCATCATTTATATATCATATGTCTATGTCATTTGTATAAGAACATTTTGGACTATTTAAGACTTTTATATTTTCTTCTAATTTTACACTTCATGTTTTCTATTGTTTGTGTAATAAGAAAAGAATTAATTGGTATGTCACAAATTAATAACTTAGTTTTGCTAAACTAAGTATTTATTAATTCTAGTTACTTTTCATCCTAGAATCTCTAAGACATTTGACATAATTTTTATGTTAAAATTAAGATTTATTGTTTTTCTCTTTATAATGAACAATAATTACCTTAATAATCCAAGTAACTGATTCAGTAAGACAAATATGGCATTTTTTTTCACATTTGTGAATATATACCAAAGAAGTGAGATTATCTGAGGGAAAGAAAGAGAAGAAGCAGTTGGAGGAGAGTAGGAAAATGTGCCAATATGATAAAAGTATATGCTGTACTTAAAGAAAGATGTTTCTAGGGAACCGATTACTATGTATAATAAATATAATCCAATGAAAAAATTATGTTACAAAAAGAAAAGGAAAAGCAAGAATGGGTGGAATGGGGGAAGGAGAGAAAGTAAGTAGAAAAGAAGAAAGAAGGTAATCAAGAGAGGAAAGATAAAGGAAGGCAGAGAGGAATGAAGGAAGGAGGGAAGAAAGAGAGGTAGGGAGGGAGAGAAGTAGGAAGGGAGAGAGGGAGGGAGGGAGGGAGGGGCAAGAGGATGAATATTCCATGTTCTTTTCTAAGCTTATGCAGGGAGATACTTCAGAATTTGTATAGCAATAGATTAAAAATACTGATATATATTTGAATATATATCAGCATTCTTTATATATATTTATTTATTACTTTGTATATTTAAGAAGAAACCAACTTGGTTATTGAATATTATCCTTTCACTGTCCTCTTGAATTTGGTTTGCAAGTATTTTGCTGAGAGATTTTGTATCTATGTTTGTCAGAGAAATTAATCTATAGCTTTATGTTTTGTTGTATTTTTATTCTGTTTTGATTTAAGAGTAATTCTGACTTCATAAATTGTGTTGTTTCTGTCTATTTTGTCTCATGAAAAAGTTTACAATTTTTACTATTAAATCTTTCTTAATTGAATATAGCTCAGAATCAATCCAGTCCTGGGAATTTACAGTGTGTATGTTTGTTCGTTGGTTTGTGTGTGTGCTTGCGTGTGTGTGCTTGCGTGTGTGTGCAAGTGCATGTTCCTGCAGACTAGTAATTACTGCTTCAATCTCATCATATGTTATTTGGCATTTAATTTAGATAGACCACATTGCTTTAGAAATATATATTTCCTAGAGGTTTTCTAGCTTTTGGTAAAAAATTTTTTCAAACTATTGATTCCTAATTACTCTTACATTTTAATTAGGATCTATAGAAGCAACTCCTTTTTTAACTTTGGCTTTATTATTTTAAGTCTTATTTTTTTGTTGATGTTGTTGTTAGTTTGGTCATGATCCTGTTAATTTTGTTAATTTTTTCAAAGAAAAAACTCCTGGATTGATCATATATTACCTCTTTTACTCTATCTCATTGATTAAGACTTTAGTTTTATTGTTTCTTGCTCAGTTGAGGTTTTATTACTTCTTCTTGTTTAAAAGCCTTGAGTAGCATCACTAGGTTATTTATTGCAGATGTCTCTTAATTTGATCAGATATAGCTATATTCTTTTTTACTTAAGATAGTTTTGGCTTTGTGGAAGAGGCTTTGTGATGTAGTATTTTTTTTTTTTGAGCCTATAAAAATTTTAATTTCCTCTTTGACTTTATCAGTGTTCCACTATTAATTAGAAGTGTACTGTTTAATTTCTAGTATTTGTCTTATGAGATTTTCTTGCTACTGATTTCTGATTGTATTCCACTGTGATCTAATAACCTAAAAGGGATTATATCGATAGTTTTATTTGTAAATTATTTCTTTGTGGCCTATAATATACAATTATAGGGAAATTCCATGTGTGCTTTCCCCACTTGTTAGATGAAATAGTATTAAGTTTTTGTTAATTACAGTTGTCTATAATAAATAAAATTTAGCTTGGAAGTCTCTTCCTGACTTTTACTTTTCACAACCTATAAAAATATGGGAGCGGGTACTTGAAATCTTCCAGTATTATTGTGTCATGATTTCTGTGTTAAAACTGACTTAATCAGTATAGAAAGGTTTATGTTTGTTATTTCTTCATGATGGAGTATTATTTTATGTTAATAAGTAATATCTCTTTTTTGCTATTCTATACATTTTCACTTGAAATCTAGTTTATCAGATATTAGATATACTGTGTCATCATTTTATTGCTTCTGTTCAGTTAATTTCTTGCTTTCCATCATCTAATTTATACTTTTTTCATGTCTTGGCTATCTCAATGGTTTTGCTCTCTCTGCATTTCTTGTGGTCAAGAGAAATTTAAATCTTGCTTTTTAATCCAATTAACTAATCTTCATATTTTTAACTATTTATTTTATTTTATGATTATGATTTATGTATGTCCGTGTACCATGTGGATGCCAGGTTCCCACAGAGGCCAGAAAACCTGGGTGACTTCCATGGACTGGCATTGTAGGTGATTGCTAGCAACCATGTTGTATGTTCTGGAAATTGAACTCAGGTCCTTAGAAAGAACAGTCACTGTCTTTAACTGCTGAGCCACTTTTCTATTTCTTTGTATCTCTTTATGGGTGAGTTCATAAGATTATTATTGAGAGGAGTTTGCTATTTCTTACAGTTTAGTCATTTAGTTTTCTGTTAATTTGGGCTATTGATAGTTACCATTCCTCTCCACTGCTAGTATTAAGCATTTGCCTTTTCCTTTGCAGCTCTTAAGATTTTTTCTTTATTCTGTATGTTTAGCGTTTTCATTTTTATGTGGTGAACAAAATATTTGGGGGACTCTAGTGTATTTGGTGTTCTGAAAGCTTCTTATATCTTCATAGACATTGCCTTTTTTAGGTTGGAAAAGATGTCTTCTATGATTTTGTTGAATATACTTTCGGTGCCTTTGAGCTGGCATTCTTCTCCTTCTTCTTTTCCTTTTATTTACATGTAAACAATGGAATACTACTCAGAAGTAATAACAAAATGATATCCTGAAATTTGCAAGCAAATGGGTAGATCTGAACACTATCATCCTGAGTGAGGTAACACAGACCCAGAAAGATAGACAGACATGGTATGCACTCACTCATAAGTGGATTTAAGACATAAAGCAAAGGATAAACAGGCTACAATGCACAAACCACAAGCAGCTAGGTAAAAGAAAGAATGTAAAAGAGTCATCCATGGATCCCCAAGGGAAGGGGAAATAGGGAAGATCACTTGAGTAAATTTGGATCATATGAGGGAGTGAACAAGAGGAGGTAGGAAGAGATCATGAGAGATGAGATGGTTGAGTGGGAGGAGCAACAGAGAGTGAGAACAAAGAAATGGATATCTTGATAGGGGGAGCCATTGAGGGGTTAAAGAAAAAACCCCTTCCTGGGAAACATCCAAGAATTCACTGAATGTCCCTGGCAAGGACTCCAAGCAATAGTGGAGAGAGTGCTTAGACAGGACTTATAATCAAATGAATGACCATTCTAATTGTCATTATAGAAACTTTATCCACCAACCAATGAAGGCAGAAAATAGAGATCCATAGCTAAGCACTGTGCTGATCCCGATTCAGCTCAAGAGAGGGAGAAGAGACTATATGTATAAAAGTATTGAGATCATGAGAAGGAGACCCACAAAAATGGCTGCCTCAAGCTATTGGGAGCTCGCTGACTCTGAAATAACAAATGAGGAACCTTTACATAAAGGAATTAAACCCTCTGGATGTAGTCTGGACAGTTTGTGAAGCCTCTTGAAGTAAAACCAGAGCTTATTCCTGTTGCATAAATTGGCTTTTTGGAACCCATTTCCTACAGAGGAACACCTTACTCAGCCTTGATAGTCGGGGAGGAAATCGGACCTACTTCATCTTCATATGTTAAACTCCACTGACTTACCTTGCTCTCCCTGGGGGATGGATGTCAGTATAGGGTGGGGGATGCTGAGGGAGGAGGGGGGAGGGAAAGGAGGGAGCAATGGAGGGCATAAAAACCATTTTAAATTTAAAAAGTTACTTAGTAAAGCATTGCATGTTTGTGGTGTTGGCCATAATTTATTTCTTTTTTGTATTCTTTATTTATGTGATGTTTTTTTCCTCCCTAGGAATCGTGTTCTTTCTTTCCTGTAGATAGAACAACCTTCTCGTGATAAAACTACCTTCTTTTCCAATGTAGAGTATTTCTATCAGAATTGTCTGCAATACTAGTTACCATAAATTGCCCAAATTTGAGCTTATTTGAAATGTTCTTATTTCTCCATTGAGCTAAGATGCTATAGTCACTTGGACTGACAAACTTTACTCTCAGTATCATCATAGAATGTAACATTCCATGCTTGCCTGAGCTTTGGAGTCCCTGATAAGAGTTCTGCAGTTATTTTGATGTTTCTGCCTTTTTATGGGAGTTGGAAAATTTTCTTACATCACTTAATATTATTTCCTTACTTTGAGCTTTTGATAGCTCACTATGGTGTGCCTTCAAGGGGTTCTTTACTAGCCATGCATATTTGGAGTTCTAAATAACTCCTTTCTTTGGATTTCATTTTTCGCTCTGTGTATGTTAAATAATTTTATTTAACAAATTGCCTGTGATTTTAAATTTTCTCATAGCTTTTCTGCCATACCTTGGCTTTTTAAATTTAGTCTCTTGACTGTAACCCAGATTACCTGAATATATGATTCATGTTCTTTTCTACCCCTAATAACCATTATTTTTTGGCATATTTCTTTATCCCTGAAATCTATTCCTCTGCTTGGTTTTATATTTTGATGATCCTTTCTGATGTGTTTTGATTAAATGATTCTTTTATTTTCAGAATTAATTTGCCTCTTTTAATGTTATTGCCAACTTTTACACCTATGCATTTTTTTTTAAAATAATCCATCAGTATCTAACATTTTTCCTCTTCAGTAAATGTCTCATTTGGACTATGAATTGGTATTCTCATTTAACTTATCTGCTTATGCTTATTTGAAACCTCTGTGTGGTTATTGGTTTTTATAAATGGTATAATTTTGAATTATTTCTGACATTTTAACCTTCTAAAGGTCTTTGTTATCCTACCAGCAGGGGTAGGAAATGTGCCCTGGTCTGTTGTTGTCTCCTCTTCTTTGTGTTTTAATGTTGTGCTTTACACATGTGTTAGAATGAATGGGTACTATCTCACTCTTCTCTATATCCAGTGACACAAGTATGCAATGTTTCAGCAATAATGTGTTTTATCTTGTTTTGTTTGTTTGTTTTCTTGATTTTTTTCCTATGATATTTATATCATGTTCTATCTTCTGTATTTTCTTGCAGCAACACAGCTCTGTTCTCTCTGAAATAGAAGATGTTTGCTAGTGTGCAGAGCAAATGCTGCTTGGCAGGTGAGGAAACAGTGAGACTAGGCTAGCCAGGAACTAATGCAGCCCTAATCCTCATTTTCTCTGATGAGGATTGAGTGATTCCCTCACTCCCTCATCTGTATTCATTCTCTCACATAGACATTGTTTTTAATCTAGCATCTTACTCAGAAGTCTATTTTTAATACTTGAGAAAACATTATTGGTTTTTGTTTCAGAATTATTGTAAATTTTAACTCAATGGTCATAGTATGTAGTCTCCCTACTATTGTCAACATTAATTAAATAACTCACTGGCTTCAGTTGATGCTGCATGTGTGTGTATAAGTATGAGATCATACCCAATGGAGCCTAGATAACTTACTAAGAGCCATAGCTCAAAAGAAACTGATTCTCCTCCTTCTCTCAGACATAGTAATTGTAAAGGCACTTGTTCAGAACCAACAGATAACTGAATGAGATATTCCCACTGTGCAGGACAGAAATCTGTGTATTTTGTTTTGTTTTAAGTCTTCCTGGGGATACTGGCCAATTACTTCATGTTTGTGTGAACAAAGACAGAAGACTTTTTCAATTCTTCATGGTGCATGTGGCCCTTACAAGAGAACTTAAGACTTACCAGGCTTCATAAAATAGTTATAGATGTATCTCTTTATTAGTGTTTTAATGTGGTAAATTAGCATGTTAATTTTTCTTTTTCCATTTTTTTATTTAAAAAGTTTTTTCCATATCTACCACAACTCCCCCTCCCTTTCCTAACCTCAGTTTTTCCCAGTATTATCTCAGGCTTTCCCCTACCGTACCCCCACATCCATTTCCTAAGAAGGGCAAGGAGTCTCAAGGTAAGTCATCTCAGTCTGGCATATCCAGTTGAGGTAGGTCTGAGTCCCTAATCCCAGTATTAAGGCTAGGTTAGGTGTTAGTCTGTAGGGAATGGCTACAACGTGTCAGTTCATGCACCATGAATATACTCTGATCCTACTTCAAGAGGCTCTATAAACTGCCCATGCCTTTGACTGTCCTCTACAGTTAAAGGATTTAGTTCCTTTCCATGAAGGTTCTCCATCAATTATTTTAGAGCCAGTGAGTTCACAATAGCTTGGATCAGCTGTCTCTGTGAGTCTTCTCCTCATGACACTGATCTCCTTGCTCATATACT
The DNA here is from genome assembly GCA_004025045.1 of Sigmodon hispidus. Classification (NCBI taxonomy): domain Eukaryota; kingdom Metazoa; phylum Chordata; class Mammalia; order Rodentia; family Cricetidae; genus Sigmodon; species Sigmodon hispidus. The sequence continues at coordinate 94,411 of PVIH01002700.1, forward strand.
TTTCTGTTTCTCTCTGTTTAGCTTGACCCAAAGCTCAATACAGTGGTTAGCTATGGATCTCTGCTTCTGCCTCTGTCCTTTATTGGATGAAGATTATATAATGACAATTAAGGTGGTCCTTCATTTGATTATAGGAGAAGTCCTGTTTGGGCACCCTCTCCACTATTGCTTGGAGTACTAGTCAAGGATATCTTGCCTGTTCTTGAGGATTTCCTTAGCACCAGGTTTCTTTCTAACTACACAGTGGCTCCCTCTATTAAAAATTTTTCCTTTTTTCTCCCTTTCTGTTGCTCCTCCCACTCAACCATCTTCTTTCATGATTTGTTTCTACATCTTCTTGCTTGTTCCCTGTTATGATCACAATTTACTCAGATTTCCTCAATTTCTCCTTCCTAAGGGGATCCCTGGTTGTATTTCTTAAGTTCCTCCTGTTACCTAACTATTCCTGGGTTGTGTTTTGCAGCCTGGTTATTCTTTGCTTTATGTCTAAAATCCATTTATGAATGAGTACATATCAAGTCTATCTTTCTGGGCCTGTGTTATCTCACTCAGAATGATACTTTCCAAATCCATCCATTTGCCTGGAAATTTTAGGATTTTTTTGTTTGTTTGTTTTTTGTTTTCTGTTTTCTGCTGAGCACTACTCTATTGTGTGAATGTATCACAATTTTTAATCTGTTCTTCAGTTGAGGGTCATCTAAGTTGTCTCTAGGTTCTGGCTATTATGAATAATGCTGCTATGAACATAGTTGAGCTAATGTCCTTAGAGTAAGACTGAGCATCCTTTGGGTATATGCCCAATAGTGATATTGCTGGATTATTGGGAAGACTGATTCCCAGTTTTCTGAGAAACCACCATACTGCATTTCAGAGTGGCTGAACAAGCTTACACTCACACCAACAATGGAGGAGTGTTCCCCTTGCTCTGCATCCTCTCCAGCATAGGCTGTCATCTGTATTTTTGATCTTAGCCATTCTGACAGGTGTAAGATGCAAACTCAGAGTTGTTTTGATTTGCATTTCTCTGATGGTTAAGAATGCTGGGAAATTCTTTAAGTGTCCTTCAGACATTTAATTTTTTTCTGTGACAATTACCTTTTAGGCTCTAAATTCCATTTTTAAATTAGATTATTTGGGTTTTTGGCCCCTAGATTCTTGAGTTTTCTATATATTTTAGAGATGAATGCCCTGTTGTAAGATGTTTTCCAATCCTGTAGGCTGTCATTTTCTTTTATTGACCTCATTCTTTGTCTTACAAAAGCTTCTCAGTTTCAGGAGGTCTCATTTATTAATTGTTGTTCTTAGTTTCTGTGCTAATGGTATTATATTTAGAAAATGGTCACATGGGCCAGTGTTTTCAAGGGTATTTCCCACTTTCTTTTCTATTAAGTTCAGTGTAGCTTGGTTTATGTAGAGGTCTTTGATCTACTTGGACTTATATTTTGTGCAGGATGATAGATATGGATCTCTTTGCATTCTTGTACATGCAATCATCCAGTTATGTCAGCACCATTTGTTAAAGATGCTATCTTTTTTCCATTGTACATTTTTGGTCTCTTTGTCAAAAATCAAGTATTCATATATATGTGAATTAAGTTTAGGGACTTTGTTTCTATTCCATAGATCAACAAGTCTGTTTTTACGCCACCATTAAGCTCTTTCTATTACTGTAGCTCTATAGTATAGGTTGAAGTCCTGGATGGTGGTGCTTCCTGAAGTTCTTTTATTGAACAAGTTTGTTTTGACAATCCTAGGTTTCTTGTTATTCCATATGAAACTAAGTATTGTTCTCTCAAGATCTGTAAACAAAAGATATTGGAATTTTTATGAGGCTTGCATTGAATCTATAGATTGCTTTTGTTAAGATTGCCAATTTTACTGTGTTGATCCTATCTATCAAGGCACATGGGAGATGTTTCAATTTTCTGATATTTTCTTCAATTTCTTTCTTCAGCAGCTTAAAGTTCTTGTTATACATGTCTGTCACTTCTTTGCTTAGAGTAACCCAAGATATTTAATGCTATTTGCAGTTATTATAAAAGGTGATTTTTCCCTGATTTAGTTTCAGCCCTTTTATTATTTGTATATAAGAATGTTGTTGATTCTTTTGAGTTACTCTTGTACCATGCTACATTGCTGAAGGTGTTTATCAGCTGTAGGAGTTCCTCGGTAGCATTTTGGGGCTCAGTCATACTATCATATAATCTGCAAATAGAGATAGTTTGATTTTGTTCCTTCTTCTAATTTGTATCCCCTAAATCTTCTTTTATTCTCTTATTGCTTTAGCTAAATCCTTGAGAATTATATTGAATAGACATGGGGAGAGAGGACAACCTTATCTTGTTACTGATTTTAGTGGGATTGCACTGAGTTTCTCTACATTTAGCTTGATGTTGTCTGTTGGCTTGCTATAAATTGACTTTATTATTTTTAAGAATTTTTTGTGTGTGTATCCCTGATTTGTCCAGGACCTTTATCTTAAAGGAGTGTGGGATTTTGTCAAATCTTATCAGCATCTAATGAAATGATTATGTGATTTTTTTCAGGCTGTTTATATAATGGATGACATAGACAGTTTTTATATGTTGAACCATCCCTGCATCTCTAGGATAAAACCTACTTGATTATGGTGGATAATTTCTTTGATATGTTCTTGAATTCAATTTGCTAGCATTTTAGCATCAATGTTTATGAGGGAGATTTCTCTGTAATTCTATTTCTTTGTTGAATTTTTAAATGGCTTGGGTTTCAGGGTGCCTTCAGCCTTATAAAAACATTTTGGCAATTTTCCTTCAGTTTCCATTGTATGGAACAATTTGAGGAGTATTGGTATTAGTTCTTCTTCAAATATCTGGTAGAATTCTGCACTGATACCATCTGGCCCTGTGCTTTTTTTTTTTCCTTTCCTTGAGAGAGTTTTAATAACATCTGTAATTTCCTTAAGGGTTATAGGTATATTTATGTCATTTATCTGGTCTTGATTAAATTTTGGTACATTGTACATGTCTAGAATCTGTTCATTTCTTTTAGGTTTTCTAATTTAGTAGAATATAGTTTTCAAAGTATGACCTAATAAATCTCTGGATTTCCTGGATGTCTGTTATTATGTCCCTCTTTTCATTTCTGATTCTTTAATTTGGATATTCTCTCTCTGCCTTTTGGTTAGTTTGGTTAAGGGTTTGTCTACCTCATTTACTTCCTCAAAGAACCACCTCTTTTGATTCATTGATTTTTTTGTATTGTTTTCTATGTTTCAATATTATTGATTTCAGCCTTGAATGATTGTTTCCTGTAGTCTTATCCTTCTCTGTGAGTTTGCTTCTAATTGTTTCAGAGCTTTTAGCTGTATTGTTAAGTCTCTTGTATGAAATTTCTCCAGGTTTTTTCTGTAGGCATCTAGTGCTATGAATGTGCTTAGAACCACTTTCATTGTGTTACATTAGTTTGGTTACGTTGTGGATTCATTTTCATTCAATTCTAGGAAGTCTTTAATTTCTTTCTTTACTTCTTCCTTTACCCAGAGGTGGTTCAATTGAGAGATGTTAAGCCTACATGAATTTGCAGGCTTTCTGTGGTTTGTGTTGCTGTTGATCTCTACTTTAGTTCATTTCGGTCTGATAGGATACAAGGAGTTATTCCCATTTTTTATTTCTTTTTTATTATTATTATTATGAACAAAGCAGTCACACTTTGTATCCTTGTATATTAACATTTTTTGTATCTATTGATATTAGATTTATGACTGAGTATGTGCTCAATTATAGAGAAAGTTCCATGGGGTGCCAAGAAAAAGGTATATTCATTTATGTATGAGTAGAAAGGTCTGTATAGATCTGTTAAGTCCACTTGAGTCACAACATTTGTTATATCTCTTATTTATCTGTTAAACTTCTGTCTAGTAGACCTATCTTGGTGACAGTGGGGTATTGAAGTCTCTCAGTGTTAAAGTATGAAGTGTGATATGATATTTAAGCTTTAGTAATGTTTCTTTTACATATGAAGGTGCTCTTGTGTTGAAGGCATAAATGTTCAGGATTGAGACTTTATTCTAATGGATTTTTCTTGAGATAAATAAGATCCCTCCTGATCTCTTTTGATTGAGTTTAGTTTGATGTCTATTGTCTATTTTGTTAGATATTAGGATGTCTACACCAGCTTGTTTTTTATGTCCATTTGATTGAAAAGTCTTTTTCCAATCCTTTACCCTGAGCTAGTGTCTGTCTTTGTAGTTGAGGTTTTCTCTTGTATGCAACAAGGATGGATTCTGTTTCTGCATCCATCATGTTAGCCAATGGGTTTTATAGGTGAATTGAGTCCATTGATAGTAACAGATATTAATAATCAGTGATTACTTTTTCTGTTATTTTGGGTAGTAGTATATGTGTGTTTTTCTTCTTTGGACTTTTCTTCCGTGGAATTAGTTATTGTGTGTGCTTTCATGGGTGTATATAGCTTTGTTAGGTTCGAGTTTTCCTGTTAATGCTTTCTGCTGGGCTGGATTTGTGGATAGGTATTGTTTAAGTCTGACTTTGTCATGAAATATCTTGTTTACTCCATCTATGGTGATTGATAGTTTTGCTGGGTATTGTAGCATGGGCTGTAAACCATGGTCTTTTAGTATCTGCATAACATCTGACCAGGACCTTCTGGTTTTCATTATTTCCATTGAGTAATCTGGTATTATTATGATGGATGTGGCTTTATAATACCTTGGCCTTTTCCCTTTGCAGCTCTTAGTATTCTTTCTTTATTCTATATACTTTGAGGCATAATTATTGTGTGGCAAGCAGATTTTTATTGAGGGGTTCTATTTGATCTTCTGTAAGCTTCTTGTCTCTTTACAGGCATTTCCTTTTATAAACTGGGAAAGTTTTCTATAATCTTGTTGAATATATTTTCTATATCTTTGAGCTGGAATTCTTCTTCTTCAATTCCAATTATTATTAGTTTTTTTTCATGGTATCCCATATTTCCTGGATATTTTGTGCTATGACTTTTTTTGCTTTTAGTGTTTTCCTTGATTGACATATCTATTTTTACTACTGATTCTTTCATACCACGAATTCTCTCTTACATCTCTCATAAATATGTTGGTTATGCTTACATCTGTAGTTATGGTTCATTTCTTCAGATTTTCTATTTTCAGAATTGCCTGGATTTGTGTCTTCTTTATTGCTTCTATTTCTAAATCTTCAAGTGTTTTCTTCACCTGTTTAATTGCTTTTTGTGGTGTTTTTTTTTTGTTTTTGTTTTTGTTTTTTTTTGGATTTCTCTCTTTTCTTATGTTTATCTCTTTCAATTTTTTGTTTGTCTATTCTATTTCTTTAAGAAAATTTTTTATTTCCTCTTTTAAAGCTTCTATTATATTCATAATGTTGTTTTTAAGATACTTTCTTTCTGCTTCTTCTGTATTGCATTGATTGGGGTTATTGTTGTAGAACCACCAGATTCTGATGATGTCATATTGTTCTTTATTATTTATATGTATTCTTGCACTGGCATCTGCTCATTGCTTTCTTGGAATACTGCAAGATTTGTCTGTATTATTAGGGAGCTGATATTGGAGCAATCTTTTCTGCTTATGTCTGTGTCTCAGGAAGCCTCTCTTGGTCTTATCTGGGCTCTTGGTATACTTGGAGGTAGTGTATTCTGTGTCACAGTGACCTGTACTTGATGTAACAAGAGCTGGCTGATTCTGTGTCTTGGGGATCCACTCTTGGTCTAATATGACTCTCGATCCAGAGTGAACTCTTGATCTTTTAGGGGTTCTTGATCCAATAGGTACTGAAGGATCCTTGGTCTAATGGGCACTGAAGATCTGCAGGTCTCAAGTTGCTGCTGAGGTTGCTGGGTGATGGGGTGGGTTGGGGGATAGGGTGGGCTTTGTAGCTGGGGTTATCTAGCAAACTGGAATTTGCTGGTACTTCTTGCCTTCAGGTTTTTCTTACCCTGGATTTAGGAGAGAGATGAGAGGGAGTAGATTTCAAAGGCTGTGTCCCTGGGCCAGGTTCCAAGAGACCAGTATCTCTGCCTGGACTGGGTGGAGTGATCTTTGTTTTGTAACTATGTTTTGGAGACTTCATATATGCATTAAATAAATCTTAATAATTTTTACTGTTCTTCCCTCCAACTCCTCCTGTGACTGCCTCAAACAAATTCACTCCTAACTTCATTCCTACTTTTAAAGCCCACTGTTCTGATTAGTAGAGTTTTATTCAGTTTGTCACAACCTAGGGTCATCTAGGAAGAGAGAATCTCAACAGAGAAAATGCCTCCATATGAGGACAAGTCTGTGGGGTATTTTTTGTGGGCATTGATACTCTTGGGCAGGTGTTCTTGGTTTTTCATAAGAAAAGTATCCGAGAAAGCCATGAGAAACAAGTAGTAACTGTGTTCATCTATGATCTCTGCTTCAGTTCCTTTTCCAGGTTCCTGGTTTCTTGGTTTCCTGTCTTGACTTCTCTTTGTGATGGATTACAAACTATAAAATGAAATCAACATTTTCTTCCACAAATAGCTTTGGTCATAGTGTTTAACATAGCAGGAGAAAGCACAGTAGGAATCCAATTAGTGTTGCTCATATACATATGGCTGAAGGATTGTTCAGGGGCAGTATGTCAAAAACAACTGACTAGTTTACCACTGGAAACCATCAGCTCCTCAACTGACAGGGAGGGAAATACAGGTTTCCTCAACCCTCCTCTGTGATAAAAGCTTTATAGGCTTGATCCTGTACAAATAACCATAGTTGTTATTGTTTGCTATACCTAGTATGGTCCCAAGGGCAGCTTTACTCAGTTCTCTCTTTCTGCCAGTGTTTCTTTTGCAGCAGCCTTTCTCATCTCTGACTTCAATAAAGAATCTATTGGAAGATCTCCTAAATTTTTAAAAGTCTATCAATTTCTTTCTAATGTCATGTCAGCTTGACTTTTGTATTTATTCTCCTGATAATCCTGAACAGAAATTCAACAATTTTAGGAGTCCAGTTAGTTTTTTGAATTAATCATTGTGGTAATTGGCTTCTTTAGTTCTATGCATTTTTTGACTTTGCATTGAAATTTTTTTTGTTTTAATGAGTAATTTTTAAAGTTTTTCTGCATTATATTTAAGTCAAAGTTGAAGTTATTTGGTGGATTTTATTTTTTCTCCCATGATAGATACCATGTACATTTGATGGTCAGTTGTCATTCACAATTTCAAAATTAAATCACTTTTCACTCTTTGAAGAGTCTGTCACTTTAATGTGACTTGGAAAGTCTGATGCAAAGATGCACTAGTAAGTGCAGGGTGACTTGGAGTTTAACATAGAACATTGACATAATGCTTGGAGTTACTAACAGTCAACAGCAAAGAAGGGATAGAGACAGAAATACTGCAAAATGCTGAGAGGAGCTTAAAACTCAAAGGAGATGTCAACTTCAGCTGTGTTGATGTCACATGCATGAAAGGCATTTGGCAAGGGCACTCAAATCACCTAGCATGCCTTGTAAGAGTTGTCTCATACATAGCCCTTTGAGGAAGAAAACAGTCAGCAGCCCTATAATCAAACATGAGGAACAGCCTGGAGAGGATGTTAAGGAGAAACTGTAATGTGCAATTGGCACACCTATCTCACAGCTGCAAATTCAAGTTCAATCCACAACATCGGCAAGTGGCAGCAACAGTAGATCCAAAGCTCTTTTGTTTACGGAATCATTCTATAAGCTAAATTGTGAGCATCTGCTGCCAAGTATAAATGTTCAGTGCATTCTTAACTCCCTTTTACCCAGCAGTGGACTTTAAGCTGTTTCAACAGTATTCAAAGAGCCACTGTAATAAGATAGAATTTTTGATCCTCTGTGAATTAATTGTTTTCTGTGTCAGTTTATATCAACTACAGAACTAAAATATATTTGGAAAATAATCATTTTACTCTTTAAAATATTAATACAAATAAATTGTACTAAATGGTGGGTTTCAGTGTAACAGTTTCACTTGTACATATAACATACATTAATGAAACACGTATGTCTTCTCTTAATGCTTCCTCCCCTACATCCATCTGCTTCCTTAATAACTCACTTCCACTTTCTTGTACTCTTCAGTTACCTCTCTTTGGCATCTGCATATTAGAGAATGCTCCAGTCAATGATCTGGCACACAACTTTGAAGAATGTTTCTCAAAAGAAGTACAAAATAGCCATGATTACCTTAAGACAGGTTCAACAACCATGCCACTGAGAAAATGCAAATAAAAGCTACATACAGACTCTATCGCTTTGCAGCCAGAATGCCGATCATCAAAAACAGTAAATATTGGTGATAATGGCTAAAGATTTTAGATTATTATAAATCTATATATTTATATAAATATAAATATATTGAGAATATAATTTAATTGTGTTTTTATTTCTTTATCTTCAAATGTTAAGGTGATCACAGACTCCTGTCCTTGGACCGTAGTGCAGAACACTTTCTCTTCTAGGATGACAGCAAAGGTGGAGTCAGTGAACTCACACCTGTGAAACACCTGGCATAATGTTAGGCAGAATCACTGCTTTGCAGGAATTTCTTCACAGACATCACATAGTCATACACTCCCAGCTGTGTCCAGAGAAGTAGGGTGTTCTCAGGATTCTTCTGTGTCCCAATTGCTTACAGTGCCCTATAAGTGTATCTTCTCACCAAGAATCACAGATTTTCAGTTATCCATCCTTAGATGTTCTTAGTTTTCCATATTGTATACTAGCACAGTGTCTTCCCAGCCTTGTCTCTGCTGGACCTGTTATAGTCCTGTCTCCTCTGATACAATTTATAAATTTCATGTTTTCCTTTGAACTCTTGGTCCTATTGTCTCAGAGTACAATAAACATACAGTTATATTTTCATAAATCTTTCATGCTATGTACAATTTTTAATTTCCAGGTTTTCCTGGAAATATTTAAATATCAAGACTACTATCTTTAATGCTGAACATGTAGGCTATAGAATAATATTTCTTCTTGAGGGACCCTGACTCCTATCCAGCATGCACTATTGCATTTTCCCAACTCTCTTGTAATTTCATCTCATTGCAAATGTGTAGAGGATTTATTCTCAGGTGAAAGTCTACAGAATTCCAAGTGAAGATCAAGGCTTCTCCTCTGATTAGAAAGATTATACAGTATTTCAGAACTCCACATCAACTGGTAAATCAGCATCTGAAATAAGGGTTGATTTGAAAATGTTGATTTCAAATATAAGATTATAAAATAAAAATTAAAATAAAGAAGTGTGTGATCTCCTATCCAAAAATTTATATTTATTTCTCTGTTTATTCTTTAGTGTTTTTTTTCTGCTTTCACATTGGTAATTACAAAGTAAATGTCAATAGATACCTGAGATCTTATCAGGAACATTTGTCTGTGTTCCTATAGCATTTCTATGATGGCCATTAAGTGATAATGCATTCTCTTTGTTTAACTGAAAGCTTGGTGTCATTCAAAACTGGCATTTTATTATTTATTAACCTGAATATAAAGTATTGTTCTCTGAGGAACAATGAGGAGATAAGCATCTGAACTGAGAGTACTAGAGACTTTAAAGATTGCACAGGTACATATATGATTTGTACATGGGTATTCTATGTGACACTCTGAAAAATGATGTTCCAATATTTATAGAGTTTGTAAAATGTGACTTTAAATGTAGATGACAGTTGTGTGGTGTGGCCAGTTTGTGGAGCCTCTTGTAGTAGGACCAGAGTTTATTCCTGGTGCATGAACTGACATCTCAGAGGCCATTTCCTACAGAGGAATAGCTTACTCAGCCTTGATGTATGTGTGTGTGTGGGGGGGATCGAGGGTGGGAAACAGGACTGGGGACTCAGATCTACTTCATCTGAATATGCCAGACTACACTGATTGACTTTGGGATTCTTGGCCCTCCCTGGGGAATGAATGAGAAGACTGAGAGGAGGGAGCAGGAAGTAATGATGGATATAGGAAAAAAATTTTTAAATGAGACCCACAGAGACCACTGAGCCAGCTATTGGGAACTCACTAACTTTGAAATAATCACCAAAGAACCTTCAAGGAAAGGAACTAAACTTTCCAAAGGTAGATGACTGTCAAACAGTGTGGGCAGTTTGTGGAACCTCTTGCAGTAGGATCAGAGTATGTTTCTGGTGCATGAACGGACATGTCAGAGCCCATTCCTTACAGAGGAATACCTAACTGAGCCTTAATACTGAGATTAGGGACTTGGTCCTACCTCAACTGGATACAATAGACTGAACTGACCCACTTTCGGAATCCTTGCCCTCCTTGGGGAATGGATTGGGGATGGGGTTGGGGGGAGGCTGAGGGAGGATTGGAAGGGACCAGAAGGAGGCAAGGGAGGGTGAACCATGGTAGATAATGGGGGAAAAACTTCTTAAATAATACAAAAATAGTTAATGAGGAAAAATAAATTAGTGTAAGAGATAGCTCTGTCTCACCCAAACTAGTCAACAAACAGAAGGATGCTTGGGACATAGGATTACATAAAGCAATTAGGTTGTTGTGCTCTTGGTATCTCTGGATTTAACATATAGGCAACAAAGAAAATAAAGATAAAATATATGACTCCAAGTCAGTGATAAGTACCACAGGAGAATGGCTTAGTGCATACTCAATGCACATTGCAATCTCTATTATGTTATTATGGAGATTCAACACAAAGGTACCATATGTTTTGACAATGTATAACAAAAGTAAATTTAACTACTGTTTGAATTATTCTGGTCTTTTTAGAGAAAAATCATGGTAATAATAATGTCAGGGCTCAACTCTGATCCAGACAACTTTAAAATTACCTGTCCCTACAGTTTTCTGCATTTTAAGCTAATAAATGCTATTGGATTTTTTCTTGGAATCCTACATTTGTTCTTCAGAAATGTCCCAATCACCTACCACACTGCCTGAAGACTGCAAAACCGCAGTAAACTGAGGCTGCCACTGTTATAAAGTAGAAAGACTACAGAGCTGAACCCCCAATGCTCTACTCTCAATCTTATTTTGCTACATATGAAGCAAACCTGGTTATGACTGGATTCCAAGAAGAATTTGTGTAGATTGGATTGTGATACTGAAACTCCATGTAAACAATGAAAGCAGATTTCAGAAATACTTTGTAAGGATGACATTCATTCTCATAATCCAAGTCCAAGGAAAAGCACTGGGCTCAAACATGGTAATGGCTGAGCCTTTTCATTGCCAGGACCATCTTTCATACAGCAATCTCCAGTCCCATCAGGTGTCCTTTTTCTGACAAGTACAATGCATTCAAATCTTCATGTCACTGCTCAGGCTGAGATATAGCCTGGCTTGTGCCCATTTTCCCATGCAGAGTGACATGCTAATTTTATTGTGAGGCTTATTTGGAGGTCAGCAGTTTCTTAAAGACTTTCTGCATGGGCTATATTGAAATGTTTGTGCCTTGAGAGTTCTTTTTACAGACTTTTTCTCTCTCTAAAATGTATGGTATAGTTTGTAGAATGATTTCCAACTTTCATATCCATCTCCTCAGTCAAATATTTCACAGATATGTTTTATAATTTAAATCCACACTGTAAAAGTAAACACATAGAATTTTCTTGAAGAATTAACTGACATTGATGACTAGAATGATTACTATTCCAGTATGTAATTAAAGGGAAAGAATGTCTTCTTGGTTTATCATTAGTTCATGGACAAAACTAAAACATTTTCCCCACCTTTGAACATCTAAATTCAGATTATAGTATTGGCAGTTTAAAATAGCTGAGTGTTTTCAAGACATTGTCACCTGTCTTTTGCATGAGCTCTTCGGGGCATATTTAAAGCTGAGCCACTTGTGTATCCATGTAAGGGTCTCAGTGAGCTCTTTCACCCCAGTTTTCACAACATTCCTTCCTGATCAATTTATATGAAGTCTAAAATTATGCTCATGCCATAGACAAAAAAGTAATTAAGGCTTAAAAATGCTAACCTTCCATGCTCATGGAGTTGTGGGAATTGAAGAAACCAGAACTTTAATGCAGGTGTGTGTGGTACCAAACCTGATTCCACGTGCTCCAGCATAGTAGTCTGCTGAAGTACTAACTAGCCCTGTGTTTCTATCACATACTCTTCACCATTATGAGTCAGACTCCTGTAAGACAGTCTTGGAGTGAGATTCTAGGCAGCATGTCTCCCATTCCTAGAATACTGTGGGAATGGTGTCTCCTATCCTGAGGTATGGTGGAACTGACGGATGCATGTGTCCACTCTCTTCAAAGTCTTTCCAGCTCTAACAGCTATGACTTGGCAGACTTTGTAACATGCTTTAAAAATTCATAATTTTGAAAAGGATTAGATTTATATGCAAATGTTACTGGCAGGTTTGGAATTTATATCTGATTTAAGAATGTTTAGAAGGCTGGAGAGATGGATCAGCAGTTAAGAGTGCATATTGCTCTTCTAAAAGACTCAAAAATTATCTTCTAACACCCACCTCAGATGGTTCACAACCACCTGTGACAACAGCTGAGGGGAATCAGTTACCATCATCTGGCATCCATGAGTTCTGCACACATGTGGCATACATGGCATAGAAATGTATACACCAAAAAAAAAGATTTATTCTTTTCATATATATTATATCTTCACCACATTTTCTCCCCTCCCCTTCCCCCACTCTTCCTCCACTGAGATTCTCTCTCCACAAACATTTTTCCTCCTCAGAAAAGAGCAGACTACCCAGGGACATCAACCAACCAAGACCAGGCATATACCCTCACACTGAGACTGCACATGGCTACTCAGTAGGAAGGAAAAGCTCCCATAAGCAGGCAAAAGAGTCAGAGACAGCTATTGTTTCCACATTTTGAAATCCACAAATCATCAAACTTTTTAGCAATAACTTACCTGTAGCTCAGATCCCTGCAGGTGCCCTGATTTCTGAGAAGCCCCGTCAGTCTGTTCAGCTGATTTTGTGGTCCTTGTGGTGTCTCTAGTTCATCAGGTTCCTTCAATCCTTCCCACCTCTCTTCAGTGGAGTTTCCTGAGCTCTGCCTAATGGTTGGCTGTGGAACTTTGCATCTGCTCCAATCAGTTGCTGGGTGAAGTCTCTCCAGTCTCCTGAATGGTGATTCTGCTAGGTTCTTCGCCCAGAAAATTCTGCAGGAACAACAAACTGTAAGTCGAGAGGTTTGTGGCTGGATTGATGTCCCAGTCACTCCACTTGTTACAGAAGATGGCTGGTTCAGACTCTGTGTCCCTCATTGCTAAGAGTCATTGATAAGGGAAACTTGTAGTTCTATAGAGTTTCCATTACGTTAGGTTTTAACTTTATCCCCTAAATTCCAGTCATTTCTTCCAGTATTTTCTACCCACCCATTTGATCCCCTTTTTTCCCAACCCAGCCACCCCAAGTTAATCCATGAAATTTATTCTATTTCCCCTTTCCAGGGAGATCCTTTCATCCCCCTTAAGCCCTCCTTATTACCTAGACTCTCTGACTCTTTGAACCATAACATGATTATTTTTTACTTTATAGCTAATATTCACTTACAAGTGAGTACATAACATGTTTGTTTTTCTAGGACTGATTTACCTCACTCAGGATCCTTTTTTTACAAGCTTGATTGATTTGCCTAGAAATATCAGGATGTCTTTGTTTTCTAACAGCCGAATATCTAGGAAATCTTTAATTTCTTTATTTCTGCCTTGACATAATAGTTCTTCAGTGTGGAGTTGTTTAGTTTTCATGAGTTTGTAGACTTCCTGGTGTTTCTGTTTCTATTGATTTTTAGCTTTAATACATGGTGATCTGATAGGATATAGAGGGTTATTTTAATTTTCTTTCCATCTGTTGAGGTTTGCTTTATGATCAAGCATGTGCTGAGAGGAAGATATATTCTTTTGTGTTTTGTGAAATGTTCTGCAGATACCTATGAGGTCCGTTTGATTCATAAGTTCTATTGGCTCCATTGTTTCACTGTTTAATTTTTGTCTGTATGGAATGTCCTTGATGAGATGGGGTACTGGAATCTCTCTCTATTAATGTGTGAAGTCTATATTTCAGATAGACTTACTCAATACAATAAAAATAGTTATATATGTTTATAAAATAGATATATATGCTTATAACTACTTAATTAGGACTTAATCATTGTTTTAGTTTTATAGGACCCCACAGAGATACTGTCGCCCACAGGCCAGCATAAAACAACTTTATGAGAGAACTAAGTCCCTTTCCCGATGAGTTGGTCATTCAAGGGAGGGTAATGGTCAATTATCATTTTAATATGATGGTTATAAGTTAATTTTAAATAAAAGATAAAATAATATTATAGATAAAAAAGAGAGAGAAAAAAATAGATAAAAAAATCATTATTCTTACAAACAACTATTAACCAAAAGATAAATAAAAAATAAATTAACATGGTACAAATGATATATTCAATTGAGATAATATATATATTAATACAAAGTTAAACATAGTACAAATGTTTATATATTGACACAAATAAAAAATTAATCTATATGTCTGATTGAAATAATATATATTAACACAAAGTTAAATATATAATTGCCCTATTTTACACGTGTCTACCTCTGTCTAAAATATTTTACACATTGATATATATTAAGTACATTGTCATTTCCATAATACAATTTCTACCACTAATTATTTATAATAGTCATAACATTTGTTATAATACACACACAAGTTGTTTTATATAAATCTATATAGATATATTTTTATATATAATGATATATAGTTAAGATATTGTTGTCATTTTATACAAAATGTATATTTTAGTCAATATTCATAAGATTGTTATACTTAAAATTATTTGGAGGATCTGTACACTCATTTTTAAAATGCCTATTTTTACAATGTTAGCTTCACTTTCTTAGTTGATTAAGATTACGGACTATAGTTACTCAGATTTACCACCTAACAGTCAAAATACTCAGGCTTTTCAAAAACATGTTAAAATAAACCCAATAGATAAGTGTCTTCAACCACTTCATAGACCAAAAAAATATGACATTCAAAATTTTGTTATCTCAAATTTAGCCTTAAAAAACTTAACAACTCCTGACATCACCGTTCCTTTCTCAAGGTAGTGTTAAACATCACAGACATCTTACAAAAAGATTGTCTTGTTTGACAAATAATAGCCTAAGGGGCAAAAGACTACACTTGCCCCTACTGCTGTCAGCATGCTCACTGTCCAAAATAGACCTACAAGATAAAAGATTAAAAACTGCCAAAGCCTGCCTAGCCAAAATAAAACAGTTCTACCAAAAAATACCCTGCTTCTATAGAGACTTGTCAGATATCATAGACCAATAGCCACAAAGATAGATACTCCCATTATACAAAAGAATAATAAATGACTGTACAAATAGTTAACTGTCTTCTCCTAAATTCTAAAAGTTACTTCATGCTTCCAACTTTAGATATATATTTTCCTTCTCGGGTCTTAACAGTGTTAAAAATTAAATAGTTGAGGTTATTATTACTTCACATTTCAACAAAGACACTCAAGTGTTAAAACTCTATTATTTAAAATAATCAGCCTTAAAGCAATCCCTATACATTTTCTCATATCAATATTTTAAATATTAAATTACACTTTATAGTTGTTGTTTATTAGCAATAATTTAACCTCACTTATGTTAATACCTTTCTCTTTCCCAGACACTGTCTTATGATGATCCCTATAATATATAGTTTTATACCTAGTTTAAAACCTTCCTATTTAGACAAAACAAAAAAATGTAACAAAAAAATCAAAAACTATACATATAAACAAATTGCGACAAAGGGCTAGAGCTGAGCGGGGCATAGTCAACTAAAAAAAGTTCCAAAAATAAACCTCCAAAAAAAAAAAAAAAGACCAAGACAAAAAGCCGACATTCTCTCGCACAGGGCCAAAACCTCTCGCAAGAATTCCAGACCAGTTGCGCGGAGTTTTCAGACTAATGACACAGCTTGCGTTCTGTTCAAAGTTCCAGCTAGCGACACAGATGTTCAAAAGTACAGCATAGATAAAGAGCTTTCGTTAAAAACGCTCCAGCGTGCTACAACCTTATCCCTTCACCGTTTCTTAAAACCTTCTCTGTTTTATAAGTGATTCTCACAAAATAAGCCTCATTTAAAACATATTTCACGACGAGTTCATACCACAATAGTTATGAATAAAGTCATATTTTTTAGCTGTGTATATACTTGTTCAAGTTCCCTTCCCCCTCCAACCCTTCCAGCCACTCTCTCTTCTCCACATCTCTTTATCTCCTCCCCAGTAAGGGAGGAGGTTCCAAGTTCCCAATATGGCTTAGTTCAGCATCCAATTCTGGCAGATCCAGTTTTCTCAGTCCAACATCAAGACTGGGTCAGATGTTCCTCTGGAGGGAGTGGAATCTAAGGTGCCAGTACAAGATATTTCAGAACCCAAGTTATTCAGTATTTGTGGTTTACAGCTTTGGAATGCTTTGCTTTTTACTTTTTTGTTTAGAGTCTACTAATGAGTGAGTACATCCCCTGCTTATCTTTCTGGGTTTGTAATACCTCACTCAGGAGGATATCTTCAAATCCTTCCATTTGCCTGCAAATTTTAGGATATCATTTTTTCTTAATGCTGAGTAGTATTCCATTGTGTAGATGTACCACAGTTTGTTAATCCATTATTCGGTTGAGGGGCAACTAGGTTGTTTCCAGGTTCTTGCTATTATGAATAATGCTGCTATGAACACAGTTGAGCTATTGCCTTTGGAGTGCAACTGTGCGTCTTTAAGGTATACACTCAAAAATGGTATTGCTGGATCTTTGGTGAGATTGATTCCCAGTTTCCTGAAAAAACACCATACTGCATTCCAGAGTGGTTGAACAAGCTTACACTCCCACCAACAAAGGAGGAGTGTTCTCCTTGCTCAGCAATCTCTCCAGCATAGGCTGACATCTGTATCTTTTATCTTAGCTAATCTGACAGATGTAAAGTGGTATCTCAAAGTTGTTTTGATTTGCATTTCTCTGATGGCTAAAGATGTTGAGAACTTTCCAAGTGCCTTTCAGCCATTTGTAATTCTCTGCTGAGAATTCCCATTTTAGAACTGAACCACATTTTTTGATTAGGTTATTCAAGGTTTTGCGCTCTAGTTTCTTCAGTTCTCTACATATCTTAGAGATCAGTCCTCTATCACTTGAAAGGTTGGTGAATATCTTTTCCTGTTCTGTAGGCTGTCATGTGGTCCTATTGACTATATCCTTGGCTTTACAGAAGTTTCTCAGTTTCAGGAGGTCCCACTTGTTGATTGTAGTTCTTAGTGTCTGTGCCACTTTTATGATATTTAGGAAGTGATCACCTGTGTCAATGCGTTGGAGGATATTTCCCACTTTCTTTTCTACTAAGTTCAGTGTAGCTGGGTTTATGTAGAGGTCTTTGATCCACTTGGATTTGAGATTTGTGCAGGGGGATAACCCAGGATCTATTTGCATTTTTATACACACTACCATCCATGTATGCCAACACCATTTGTTAAAGATACTATCTTTTTTCCATTGAATATTTTGGACCTCTTTGTCAATGATCAGGTGTTCAGAGGTTTTTGGGTTAATGTCTGGATCATCAATTTGATTTCATTGATCCACAAGACTGTTTTTAATGCCAGTACCAGGCTGTTTTTATTACTGTAGCTCTATAGTATAACTTGAAGTCAGGGATGGTGATGCCTCCTGAGTTTCTTTTGTTGAGCAAAATTGTTTGGCAATTCTGCCTTTCCTGTTATTCCAACTGAAACTGAATATTGTTCTTTCAAGGTCTGTAGAATATTGTGTTGGGATTTTGATGGGAATTCCATTGAATCTGTAGATTGCTTGTGGTAGAATTGCCATTTTTAACATGTTGACCCTACCTTCCCAGGAACATAGAGATCTTTCCCTTTTCTTATATCCTCTTCAATTTGTTTCCTCAGTGATTTAAAATATTTGTCATATAGTTCTGTTACTTTGGTTATAGTTACTCCAAGATATTTAATACTATTCGCACCTATTATAAAGGGTGATATTTTCCTTATTTCTTTTTCAGCCCTTTTATCTTTAGTGTATAGGAGGGCTACTGATTTCTTTCAGTTAATCTTGTATCCCGCTACATTGTTGAAGGTGTTTATCATCTGTAGAATTTCCCTGGCAGAATTTTGTGGGTCACTTATGTATACAATCAGATCATCTGCAAATAGAGATAGTTCCAACTCTTCTTTTCCAATCTGTATCCCCTTAATCTCCTTTTGTTCTGTTATTGCTTTAGCTAAAACTTTGAGAACTATATTGAATAGATAAGGGGAGAGAGGACATCCTTGTCTAGTTCATCATTTTAGTGGGATTGTTTTGAGTTTTTCTCTATCAAGTTTGATGTTGGCTGTCGTCTTCTTGTTAATCGCATTTATTGTATTTAGATATTTTCTCTGCATTCCTGATCTCTTCAGGACTTTTATCTTTTTTTTTCTTTTTTTTTCTTCTTTATTTATTTTGTTTTTATCAAAAAAACAGTAAAATGAACTTAAAATGCTGAAAAGTTAACAATAACTATAAAGAAGATAAAAATCATAAGCATGACTTATCAAGGGTCATAATGCAAATAAGATTGCTATACATATATTTGTGTTCAGTTTTCCCTCTGAATTTTTTTTTCCATCCCTGTATATCCTTATTCAAGGTCCCTTCCCCCTCCCACCACATCAGGTCATTTTACTTCTCCGCATCTCCCCATCCCCTTCCTGGGCAGGGAGCAGACAGTCCTATGGTCCCACTGACTCAATAACGCTTGGATCAGTCTCCACTCCTGGCCAAATCCAGTTTTGTCCCCCCTCCCTCAAGAGTGAGTCAGGTGTTCCTATAGTTGGAGTGGGGTCGAAGGGTCAGTCCAGAGGGTTTCTGATCCCAAGCTGTTCAGTGGTTGTGGTTTGCCGCTTGGGCATGCTTGGCTTTTTTTCTTGTTTGTTTGTTTAGAGACCACTAACGAGTGAGTACATCCCCTGCTTATCTTTCTGAGATTGTGATACCTTACTCAGGAGGATATTCTCCAAATTCATCCATTTGCCTGTGAATTTTGGGATATCCTTTTTTCTTACTGCTGAGTAGTATTCCATTGTGTAGATGTACCATAGTTTGTTAATCCAGGACTTTTATCTTAAAGGAGTATTAGATTTTTGTTGAAGGCTTTATCAGCATCTAAGGATATGATCATGTGTTTTTTTTTTCTTCAGTTTAATTATCTGAGGGATGACATTTATGGTTTTTCGTATGTTGAACCATGCCTGCATTTCTGGGATGAAGCCTACTTAATCATGGTGGTTGATATTTTTTATATATTGTTGTATACGGTTTGCCAAAAATTTGTTGAGAATTTTAGAATCAGTATTCATGAAGGAAATTGGTCTGTAATTCTCCTTTGTTGTGTCTTTGAGCGGCTTAGGTTTTAGGGTAATTGTTGCCTTATAAAAGAAATTTGGCAATATTCTATCAGTTTCTACTATGTGAAGTAGTTTGAAGAGTACTGGTAGTAATTGGTCTTTGAGTGTCTGGTCAAATTCTGCACTGCAATTATCTGTATCTGGGCATTTTTACTTGGGAGGCTTTTAATGACAGCTTCAATTTCTTTTATGGTTATAGGTCTGTTTAGGTCATTAATCTGGTCTTCATTTAATTTTGGTAAATGGCAACTGTCCAGAAAGCTGCCCATTTCTTGTAGATTTTCCATTTTTGTGGAATATAGATTTTCAAATTATGACCTGATAATGCTCTGGATTTCCTGGGGGTCTATTCTTATGTCCCCCTTTCAATTCTGATTTTGTTGCTTTGGGTAACCTTTCTCTGCTTTTTGGTTAGTTTGGATAAGGGTTTATCTATCTTGTTGACTTTCTCAAAGAACCAACTCTTTTATTCATTGATTCTTTGCATTGTTCTTTTTGTTTCAATTGTATTGATTTCAGCTCTAAGTATATTTCCTGCCATCTATTCCTTCTAGCTGAATTTGCTTCTAACTGTGGTAAGGCTTTCAGCTGTGTTGTTAGTTCTCTAGTGTGGAATTTCTCTAGTCTTTTCATGTAGGCATGTAGTGCTATGAATTTTCCTCTTAAGGCTGCGTTCATTGTTTTCCACAAGTTTGGTTATGTTGTGCATGCATTTTTCTTAAAATCTAGGAAGACTTTGATTTCTTTCTTAATTTTTTCCTTGACTCAGAAGTGGTTCAGCTGAGTGATGTTTAGTTTCCATGAGTTGGTAGGCTTTCTGTGATTTTGATGTCTAACTTTAGGCCGTGGTGGTCCGATATGATAGAAGTAATTATTTCCATTTTTTGTATTTATTCATATTTGCTTTATGACCATTTATGTGGTAAATTTTATAGAAAGTTCCACATGGTACTGAGAAATATGTATATTCCTTTGCATTTGCATGGAAGCGTCTGTAAATATCTATTAAATCCATTTGCACCATAACCTCTATTATTTCTCTGTTGAGTCTGTCTGTTTGACCTATTCAGGTGTGAAAGTGGGGTATTGAAGTCTCCCACTATTAGGGTATGAGAATTGATGTGGGATGTAAACTTTAGCAGTGTTTCTTTTACAGAGATAGGTACCCTTATATTAATGCCATGAATACTCAGGATTGAAATCTCTTGTCTAATTTTTCCTGTGATGAATATGTAATGTCTGTTTTGGTCCAGTTTCAATGATTTTAGTTTAAAGTCTACTTTGTTAGATATTAGGATGGCAATCCCAGCTTGTTTCTTAGGGTCATCTGAATGGAAAATCTTTTCCCAACCCTATATTCTGAGCCTGTGTCTGTCTTTGTGGTTGAGGTGTGTTTCTTGTATGCAGCAGAAGAATTGCTTCTGTTTTTGTATCCATCTTGTTAGTGCATGTCTTTTTATAGATGAGTTGAGTCCATTGATATTAAGGGATATTAGTGACCACTGATTGATGTTTTGGTGGTAGCTTGTATGTATTTCCTTTCTCTGGGCTTTTATTCTGTGGGAACATTGATTGTTTCTGGTTTCATGGTTGTATCTTGGATCCCTAGGTTGTATTTTTCTCTCTAATGCTTTCTGACGGGTCAGATTTGTAGATGGGTATTTTTTTAGTCTGACTTTGTCATGAAATATATTGTTTACTCCATCTATAGTGATCGATAATTTTGCTGGATATAATAGTCTAGGTTGGCAGCCATGCTCTTTTAGTATCTCTATAACTTCTGACCAAGCTCTTCTTGCTTTCATTGTTTCTACTAAATAGTCTAGGGTTATCTGATGGATCTGCCTTTATAGGTAAGTTGGCCCTTTTCTTGTTCAGCTCTTAAAATTTTTCTTTGTTCTGTATATTTTGTGGCTTGATTATTATATAGCGAGCACACTTGTTTGGGAGGTCATACCTTTTTGGTGTTCTGTAAGCTTCTCGTAAGTTTATAGACATTTTCTCTTTGAGTTAAGAATGTTTTCTTGTATGATTTTATTGAATACATTATCTGTGCCTTTGAGCTGGTAGTCTTCTCCTTCTATTCCTGTTATTCTTGGGTTAGATCTTTTCATGATGTCCCAGATTTCCTGAACATTTTGTGTTATGGCTTTTTTGGTTTTAGAATTTTCTTTGTCTGATGTATCTATTTCTGCTACTAAGTCTTCCACTCCAGAGATTCTCTCTTCCATCTCTTGAATTCTGTTAGTGATGCTTGTGTCTGTAGTTCCAGTCTTTTCTTCAGATTTTCTTTTTCCATCTTTCCTTCATTTTGTGCCTTTTTTATTGCTTCTATTTCAGTTTTTGGTTCCTGGAATGTTTCTTTCATTTTTGGTTTACATTTTCTTGGTTTTCTTTCAAGGATTTGTTCATCTCTTCCACTTTTTTTTATTTTCTTCTATTTCTTTAAGGGAATTTTTTATATTTTCATAAAGGTGTTTTTGGTGTTGTTTCCTCCTGCTGCCTCTTCATAGCTCTGTTCATGGTCTTGTAGTTGTTGAACCACAGTTGCTTCTGGTATGCCTTGTTGTTCTTTATATTATTATATGTATTTTTGCACTGTTGTCTGCCTCTGGCTCCAGTGATTCATGATTAGTCAGCTCCTAGTCAGTTGCAGCCAGAAGGCTTGTATGTATCTTGTCTCCTCTGAGCAAGGAGTCTGTTGGATCCTTGACTCTGCTCTGACAGGGGTCTGAATTTCAAAGCCTCAGTCCTTTTGTGATGATGCAGTTCATCCTGGATGGGAGTCCTTGCTCTGCAAGGTCCCCTCTTTTAAGTGTGGCTGGAGGAGCCCCTCAAAGGCAAACCCTAGCTTCTGTCTGCTAGGGATAGTATGACTATTTACTTATCTTCACAAATAAGGGTATCATTGCATTTGTAACATAGATATTGAGAACTGAAATGTCACCTTCGTAGATTTTTTTTGATGAGTATGAAATATTCTCCATCTTTTTATTAATGTTAATTGAAGACTATTTTGCTAGATATTAGGATGGCTACACCAGATTCCTTCTTGTGTTCATATCCCAGGAGAATCCTTTTTTAACTTTTTATTCCAAGGTTATGACTATCTTTGATTTTGAGATATGTTCCTTGAATGCATTAGAAAATTGAATCTTGGGTTTTTTGTTTGTTTGGTTTCTTTCATCTGTTCTGTTAGCCTGTGTCTTATTATTAGAAAATTGAGTTCACTGATATTGAGAGATATTAATGACTAATAATTGTTAATTTGCATTTCTTGTTATTGTTGATGATATTGTGGTGGTAGTGTGTGTGTGTGTATGTATGTGTGTGTGTGTTTCTCTTCTTCGGGTTTACTGACATAAAATTATTTATTGCATTTGTTTTTATTGTTTAGTTAATAACCTTGGGTTGTAGGTATTTTTAGTATCTTCTGTGGAGTTGTATTTGTGAATAGATATTGTTTAAATTTTACTTTGTCATGAAATATCTAGTTTTCTCCATCTTTGATGACTGAAAGTGTTTTGTTGGGTATCATAGTCTGGGTTGGTGTCCTTGGTCTCGTAGTCTAAAAGAGATCTGTCCAGGCCCTCTATCTTTTACTCTCAATTGAGAAGTCGGGTATAATTCTAATAGTTCTGCCTTTATATGTTACTTGGCCTTTTACCTTTGATGCTTTCAATATTTTTGCTTTATTCTATACATGAGTGCTTTCATTATTATGTGACAGGGAGCTTTCTTTTCTGATCTGACCTATTTGGTGTTCTGTAAGTTTCTTGTATAGAAATAAGCATATCCTTCTTTAAGTGAGGAAAAATTTCCTTTATAATTTTGTTAAATACGTTTTCCGGTTTTTGAGCTGGGATTCTTCTCTGTCTTTTATTCCTATTATTCTTACATTTGGTCTTTTTTTTAATAGTGTGCTAAATTTCCTGGATATTTTGCATTAGACATGTTTTAGATTTAACATTGTTCTTGATTGATAAATCTATTTTTTTCTATTGTTTCTTCAATGCCTTAGAATCTCTTTTTCAGCTCTTATATTCTTTTGGTGATACTTGGACCTGTAGTTTCTGTTCACTTACCCATATTTTCCACTTACAGAATTACCTCAATTTGTATTTTCTTTATTGTTTCTATTCCTTCATTTGTTATTTTTTTTAATTGCTACTCTCCATTTTTTGTTGTTTTTTTCTTCTGTTTCTTTAAAGGATTATTTCTTCATTTCCTTTAAAGAGTCTCTATCATCTTCATGTGGTTGGTTTTAAAGCCATTTTCTTGTGCATCAGTTGCATTGAAATACTTATGTCTTGGTGTTGTAGGATAACGGGGTTTGGGTAGTGCCATATTGCCATAGCTGTTATTGATTGTACTCTCACACTGACTTTTAGGCATCTGGTTTTTAGAGGACTCTAGTTCTAGGTGCTGATTTCTGAGTTTGTCTTTGTTGGATGGGTGTTTTTTCTTCTGGTTTCTGTTTCCTCTTTGGTTTTCTGATCTTTGTGACCTGGAATTCTGGTGCCTGGCATGACTTCTGAATCAGCAGGGAGTCTGAATTTGTGGTGGCTAGCTAGACCCTGAATATAGCAGGGTGGGATGGGGGCTCAAGTTCATCTGACTATTGTGGCCTGAACCTAAACAGTGGAAGTCTTCTGCCTTGGGGTAGAATTTAGTTGTGAGTTAAGGGTGATATGGGGTTTGGAGTTTGAATGAGTCCTTGGCAACCCAGTCTACAGAGTGTGGCACTTCAGTTGGCAGACAAGTCACTCACCTGGTTTTCTGACTGGTATAGCCCGCCAAAATAATTATTTTTAAAGAATATTACAGCTACATATATTATAAAAATTTAAAAGTTTCAAGCACAACTAAAACCAGAAGTAAACAGTCACTAATCATAATATAATTTAAAAGTGAAATGCAGCATAAACTTTTTATACATAAACTTATGAAATAAAATGTTAAAAAGATCTTATCTATCAGAAGTATTAAATCTCAGAGAGAAAGTATATTCATATTATATTGGAAAACCAATAAATGTACAACTGTTTATGTGACAACAAATTCTAAAATTGATTCATTTACTTGTGGCTGCATTTGTTCTATATCCTGTATAAAATATGAAAATCAAGTTTAGCAAGTCATTAATCATTACTGATCTTAGAGTCTTTTTGTTTATTTCCATATATAAAATATTAACAAATACATTTAAGCTTCCTCCTGGGATGTTAAGATTGACTAGACATAATACCTCTTTCTGAAAATTATGCAGTGCATACTCCTGAATGTGCAGTATATCAGGGATGCTCACCATCAAATAAGAAAACAAAGTATTTAACCAACTTTAAACTCTGTCAAGAAATTTTTCTTCTGAATTTAACCTGTAAATTCACATTGAGCTCAGGGGGAAATGTCTTCCTTTATTAACTGGTCCTTCAGTAATACTTTTATCATATCATCTAGCATCTGATGATTATTGTAGTCAATGATTAGGATTAGTACTCAAAAGAAAAAAAATAGTTCTTCCATGGGTATAATTTATAATTCAATGCTAAAAATTCATTCCAGCAGATACTCCTTTCCCATGAAAGAATGCTGATGAGATGCTCAGAGAAAATGCCCAATGTAATTGTGGAGAATGTAAGATAGAATATCCATTGGTATGCCCTAACATGACTCTGTAACTGATAATCAGAAAAAGTTTCAGAAATGCGAAAGGATGCAAACTCAAAATGGGAAGGAACACTAGGACCATCTGTCTTCCTGGGCTGTCTGTGGTGTCAGTTTCCATGGCTACTCGAGTAGGGAGGAAACAAAGACTAAGCTGTATAGAAATCACAGTCAAGCAGAGCCCTCTGTATACATACAGCAGGACTTTGAACAGTATACCTTGTCCAATGGGCTAAAATCCTCCCTGGAGGGTAAATTTCAGACAAGGGTCCCATGTTTACTTTGCTTTGAGTAGAGATATATGAGAATCTCCTCATGCATTTTGATCACTATCTCACAAATGCACAGACTTAAGGAATGAATTCACAAATCTAGTTGTCTCTTTAAAAATCCCATCTGGTGATTTGGTTTAAATAGTTCTAAAGGAGCCTGAGGAGATGACTCATCAAATGAAGTGCTTGCCCTTGCAAATGTGAGGACCAAAGTCTTGATTTCCAGAACTCACTTACTATTCTGGCAGGCATAGCAGAGACTTGCAATTCTCACACATTGGAGGCAGAAATAGAAGATCTCTGGAGAAAGCTGGATTAGCAGAAATTGGCATTTCCAGGTCCAATGGGATAATTTGTCCCAATAAATAGTGACCTATAAGACACCCAAGGTTAACTTCATGCCTCCACATGCACTCAAATGAACAGGTACCCACTATCTGTATGCAATTGCAAAACATCAAATACACATACTTGCACATACCATGTATAAATATATACACAATAAGAAAAAGTTTCTAGATTGGAATTTGTTCTACATTCATAAAAGAAGTAAAGACAAATCTTTCAGACCAGATGTAATTACAAGAGATTTAGATGTAAATTCAAAATAAAGATACAATATAGAAAGCATCACTGAAAAAAAAATAATCAAATTTCATAATACTGTTGATGGTAGATCTATATAATCAAAATGTGAAGGCATAATTCAATGATTATTTAAGAGGTAGAAGAGGAATTATGGGAGTGCTGAAGGTTTCAAAGTCCTATAATCTCCACTTAACAATCTGATAAAAGAAATGCTACTCAGAGTAGGAAATATTTGCAAAGGAACTGTATGAGACACCATATTTGACAAAATTAAAGAAAGGGGTTAGCTATCTTAATGCCTAAAGTTAAAGAGTCAGAATGCAGCCCAGAAACACGAGAAGATAAAAAAATGCAAAAGAGAAATAGGGAAAATAAGCAAATAGTGTTTTGATGTATTAATTTTAAAAAATAAAATAGAAAAAAATATCAATGAGAAATATAAATATAATGCAGAATTAAAGAGGTACTAATTCTTGGAATTGGGAAAATCAATAAGTGCCAGTGAGAATAAATGATAATAACAAAAATGCATACATAGAAACATGTAATAAAACTGCCTAAAATCAAGGATGAGATGCCTTGCTTACAGAGAAAATAGGTATTTTAAAGAGAAAAATCAATGTGATCAATGGAAGAGTATTTACTTTTCTTAGACTTCATGTACACATTAATTGGTGATAGTAATGTAAGTAACTTTATTACTACTTGTTCCCTCAAGATGTTTAGTTTTACATCTCTGCCAATTTTTTGTTTGTATTTTCTTCTATTTCTCTAAGGGAATTTTTTATATCCTCTTTTAAGGCTTCTATAACCTTCATGAAAGTGTTTTTGATGTTGTTTCCTTCTGTTTCCTCTTCATTGCTCTGTTCAGGTCTTGGTGTTATAAAACCACCAGTTTCTTCTGGTGTTGCCTTGTTGTACTTTATATTGTTACACGTATTCTTACACTGGCATCTGCCCATGGCTTCAGTGGTTCACACTAAGTCACCTCCTAGTCAGTTGTGGGTAGAGGGCTTGTGTGTCTCCCTCCTGTCTGCTCTGAGCAAGAGGTCTGCATGATCTCTCACTCTGCTCTGGACACTGTTCTATTTTTTGAAGGGACCTCATTGGCTATGATGACACAGCTTGCCCTGGAAGTGGGACCCAGTCATGGGAGTTCCCTTCTGCTAGAAGTTGCTGGGGGAGGCCCTTCCCAGCTAAAACCTAGGGCCTGTCTGCTAGCAAGAGTCTGAGATTAGAACCTTGGGTGTGACCCTGGCCTCGGAGAGGAATTCTCTGGATGAGTGGCCCAGGAGCTGGAATCTGCTCACCTGTGATTCCACACTGGACATGGGTCTGAGTTTCAAAGGCATCAGTCCATCTCTGATGATGCAGTTCACCATGGAGGCAGGGCCCAGCCCTTCTATTTAGTTTTTCTAACTCATTTTTCCCATTGTCACACTGAAGCTGATATCCAATCTATATGTGTAATGTAAAACCCATTGTTTATTTGTATCTGCCATAGAATTTATATCCAACAAGAATATATAAGCTTTGTTTTGTTGATTAGATTGGACTATTCACATCTTATGCATGGTTTTTCTCTTCAAACTAACCTTTCTCTCAGCAGTCTGGGAACAAACATGGTTAATAGCCTGATGAACTTTCCATTTTCTGTACAGTCATACCTCAATGGCTCCAACAGACCCTTATCATGAGTTTGTTTATCTGAACCTGTTCTCTCAGTTAATTTATAGAACCTGTCTTTTTTGGAAGCTGTTACTTATATATTACATGAGTTCAGGTATGGTCATGTCATAAGCTTTGCTGTGCACATGGGATTGAAGTAATTATTACCAGGAAACCTTTTCTCAATTGTTCTTTTCTTAAATATGCCTAAAATAACTGGCAAGTGTTAAGCACTTGATACTGGATCAAGTTAAAATGACTTATCTCATGTAGATCATACTCTTCTGTCCTGATGGTTGCAGAGACAACTGCAATGTATGTCTAATTCTAGCACTAATAATTACAATAGATATATTTGTGCTTGGGAATATGTACATTTATAAATAAAATTAATCAGTAACATTTCATAAAAAAATTGAAATATATAATTATGAAAAAATAATATACTTTCAAAAATAACCCAAGATGCTGACCCTTAAAACAAGACATTTATATGTATATCTTTTACCTTGCACAAAATCATCTCAAAGTTCTGAAAGGACCAGAAGTAAACAAAGTTTTTCAAGATGTAGGCATAGGCAGAACATTTTAAATAGTTCTTCACTAGTACAGAAAATAAGTCCAAAAGTTACAAAAGATATTACATAAGCTTAACAAAAGAAATTATCAACAAATCAACACATAGATTACAATGCATGATAATGCTCTTGTTCACTGTAAAGATTTGTTACTTGTATTGGTTTAATAAAATGCTGACTAGTCAGTAGCAAGACACGAAGTAGAGGGAGGGTGACTAGATGAGGAGAATTTTGGAAGAGAAATGAAGAAAATCAGACATCAGTCAGTCACAGAAGAAGCAAGTTGAAAAAGAAGCAGTGTCAAGCCATGTGGGTAAACATAAGTAAGAACTGTGGATTAGTTTAAGTGTAATAGCTACTAAATAATAAACATGAACTACTGGCCCAGCATCCAAGTTCATTACTTTATAAGCTACTGTGGGACCATAAGTGGGAGAGATTTGTCTGGAATATGAGGCTAGCAAGACTGAGAAACTTTTGACTACAATACAGAATAAAAGAAATAATATTTATTAGTTATACTTCAGACCAAGAATTAATATCTAGAGTATATTAACAACTACAAACTTTAAATACATACAGACAGACAGAGAGAGAGGGAGTATGTGTATCTGTGGGAGAAAGAGGGAAAGAATATTAATGTTCCATATAGAGAGTGTTTTATATTGTTTTTGTTGTTTTTGCTTTAAAGGAAAGAAGAGTGGTGGTGAACACTTGTAATCCCAGCTCTGTAAAGGATGGAGCATGAAGCCCATAACTAAAGGCTGACCGAGGCTATTTACAGAGTTCAAGGTCAGCCAGCTTAGAGTATACAGTAAACTTTCCTTGGTATTCATAGAAGACTCACATGCTGACTTGGGTTGCATATTATTAATCTGAGGGCTGCTTTTCAAATTCTCTGCCTGTTTAGCTTGACAGTTACTACATTGCATTCATCTCTTCATGGCTCATTTTGCCAGCAACCTACTTCGTCTAAAAAGAGTCGGTCAAAAAGAGTCAATCACCATCAAAGTTATATTTAAACTCGTTTTAGATCAGAAATGTCAAAAGTGGTTCACTCTATATTCTTTAGTTCCAATTAGAAGAAAATTAATAAGAGGAAAATGTTTCCTAAGTTCTGACTGGAATAAAGCTGTCTTAGCTATCACCTATGAAAGAAATAAAATTTTTGATGAGAGATGGAGTGAGTTTCTGATAGAGCAAATGGAGTGAGTTTCTGATAGAGCAAAAGTGGATTAAGAAATTCTGTGACAAAAATGTGTCCCACTCTCCATTGTCAAAATCATAAAATATACCAATGTTTATATATTTTTAATCTTACATTGATAATAAAATATATTTCCTATATAAAAGACTATCATAGGAGAAAAACTTTGGTTAGTCTTTTAAAAAGAAGATTTTTCAACATGTAAAAAATAATTTGACATATGATCATAATTTGTTCCAGAGTCGTCAGGGGAAGCAAAACTGAGCGGCATTTCAGGATAGTAATTGGCATGCTGCTGCTAATAATTCAATTTAAAAATTTACAGTTTAGTCTTTTTTGTTTATGGCTTTTTCAGAGTTAAGAGAGACATAAAGACAAGCAAGTAATTGCTGAATAGGAACATCTTCTGGTGGAAGTTTGCTGAGTTGTGAACACAAAACCTTGTGCATGTGGCATATTTACCACACATCCTGCCACTTACTACAATCTATTTTTATGTAAAAATACTAAGAAATATGGAAGTATGACTAAAAGACTAGCAAAATAACAACCTCTGACCAATTGTTGAGTGTAGTCAAAAGTTTCTGGCCAGAACTAGACCCAAGATATGGACCATCAGTACCAAATCATCACACAAAGTTTTATAATAATTACAAGCTGTTTTGGCCAATGATTCAGGCCTATTACTTGCTAACTCTTACTCTTAAACTAACCCATTATTTTTATTTTGTTTAAACATATGCCTTGGTACCTTATCTCAGAGAAGCATTCTCATCTTCCTTCCCCTGCTTCTGCTGGCTTAAATGTCACTTTTTCTTACCAGAGGTTTCAAAGTCCAGTAGCCCTGCCCATACTTCTTCTCAACCTTCTGGCCAATCAGCATTTTATTAAACCAATAATAGTGACAAATATTTACAATATACAAAAGCATAATCCCACAACATTTTCTTTTTTATTTTTAAAAACAGAACCCCAAATCTAATCTCCATTGTATAGCTTTTTTTTTTCAGATCATTGTTTATAGAAAATTGTAACCAACACTGTAAACAAAAGCAAATATCCATAGTCCCTTTTTTGGGAATGTGAGCATAGTTCTCTTGACTATTTCCTGATGATTGTGGTTACTGGTAAACTTATGGGAATCAAGATTATGGTGAAGTCCTGATTTAAGTATTCGGTGATACTAAGTCATCTCAGCCAGTCTCCTTGAAGATGTTCTGGATGCAGAGCCCAGAGAAAGCTGAAACAGAGGTGCTCTGATGTTGGATCATCTGGGCCATCTATTATCATTAGAGGTTTTTCGGGAGGTCTTTCTCCAGACAACCTATTTTTTTTTCTTAGCACAGAATAAATCCATAACCTCTCTTTTTTTTCCCCCTGTGGTAATGATAAAAAAAAATCTTTTCTCTAAAGTAATATATCTTTTGACTTTATTTTAGAAGTCAAGGCATTTACAAAATATATAGGTCAGATTAATACAGGAGCATTTACAATCAAGTGTCTTTTAGCAGCTTTTTCTTCTTTCTCAGAAGTCAAACAATTCAAAGACAACATAATATACAGTGTCCAGAATCTCTGTGTATTTTCCATCTTTATGTGGCATATATATATTTATTTTTAAGATCTTTATTCTTTTTATTTTTTTCCCAAGCCTATATATATTTTAAAACACACTGTAAGCCATTAGGTTTGTTTTCTTCTTCTTCTTCTTCTTCTTCTTCTTCTTCTTCTTCTTCTTCTTCTTCTTCTTCTTCTTCTTTCATGTCTGAATCTGTCTTTACTGGGAATTTCTATTTCTTTTTTGTTTCTAATCATACCTTTAATCTGCTAAGGTCTTGCTAGGTTTAAAGGCTTGACTATGGAGCTGGACTCTCCCAAGCTCTTTGGTGTGTAAGAACTAAGCTTCATGGTCAAGTTACTGGCAGACTCCATGTTTAGCACCCCAAGTATGGGGAATTTTAGGATCCACATTGCCACCAAGTATAGCACCAATGCCCACTACTCATGGCCAAGTTACTGGCAGGTGCCATGTTTAGCACCCCAACTATGGGAAATTTTGGGATCCACAGTGCCACCAAGTATAGCACCACTGCCCACTACTCATGAACTCTATTTAAGTATTTGACAGCATGACCTCTAAAAAGAGGCAGGTATTTTGGGCTCCTAATGTGGAGTCAGAAATCCTTGGTTAAAGGAGCCAAGCCCTCTGCTTGCCACCAGCATAAACAGCCCTCTCTGAGAAAATGCTGCTACCAAGAAGCTGTTCCTGACTCTGTTTGCTTTTTGTTAAGAAAGCAGAAACCTTAAATCTGCCATATGTGGTGATATATTGTATATTTAATAAAATAAGACTGGAAAATGAGAGAACAGAATCATCCACAGTCAAGCCATGAAGGTCAGAGTGTGGTGACTCACTTTTAATCCCATTACTAGAAATGAACAGGTGGGGATTTATGCCTTTAATTCCATCACACAGGATAATTAAGTTTTCTGTTAGAAAGTAGCATTCAGCCTTAGGCAGATCCTTCCATACATGTTTCTTTTTCAAAATCATCTGGGTAAGCATTTTTAACAGTAGCCTTCCTCTCCTAGTAGGTTGTGTTTTTTTTTTTTTTTTCTTTTTGGACCCTTTTCTTGATCTGCTACCATACTAAATAGCTGTCCCACTTCACAGCCACCTGAATGAATCATCACTGACAATAAGTTTTGTGAGTAAATGGGATTTTCTCTGAAAGAGGAATTTATTTGAGACAGAAGAAAATATTTTTTAACAATAAAAATAGAAAAGAGTATCATAATGCAAGGTGGTTGGTCTTTCTTTGATATTACTCTAGACAGTTTGAAACTGGAGCTAGTGAAGGAGAAAATAAAAAGATATAGATGGGATTACCGTCATGATGTTTATTGATGAATATTATGTGTATTTCTGTTTTGTCATTTAAAAATTCAGCTAATGGGAATGCCAAGAGGAGAGTCTTACAAAAACAAACAAACAAACAAACAAAAGAAACAAACTTGTAAAGAAAGAACACAGAGATGTTCAGACACAAACAGGGGAAATTTAAAAAAACAATCTCAACATTGTGTTATATGTTTACACTAAAACAGCCTAAGACTTTCAAACAGCCAACATTAGTACATTCAGTAACTCCAAAAAAAATTGGAAAATAAAAAATTGTTCTGAAGTTAGTTGGGCTCAAGTACAAATGTTAGATTTAAGCAGAATCAAGGAAGCAATTATCATTAATGGTATGTACTAACTATTTGTAAGAAAAATGTTAAAATTCTTGGTCAGAGATAACCAAACTATCTTTAAAGACTGGTCAGATATGTTTACTGCTGTTTTGAGACCAGGTCACTTTTATAGTGGAAGAAGGATCAGGCTAAAATAATAGAATGAAGATGCAGAAATAGAGGTATAGAAATCTTCCAAGACCAAGTTTTTGTGGAGGAAGATTACGCTGATATAGAAAGTCAGTCACTATATGATGAGCACACTCAGGATTTATGCTGAATGGCAGCTTCAAATGCATAAAATAGCACTGAAGAAGGGGGAAAGAAAATTAAATTCTTTACAAAAGTGATTCAAGACTTGAAATAAATCTTTACAGATTTTTTGCTAAGATTAACTGCAGCAGTAAAGAGAATAGTACTAGATTCATATGGTAGGTGAGTAATAATTCAATCACTGACTTATAAGAATGCTAATGCACAATATAAAATGATAGTTAGGCCTTCAAAGGCAAGGTCAGCACCCTTGAAGGATTGGATTCACAATAAAATTAACTAAATTATTGTAACTGTAATGATAACTAGGTAGGAGTATTTGAGGCCAAAATGTGTTACTATAGAAGTCATAGATCTTAGTGTAGAACTTATTGCCATTATTCTATTAAAGGTCATAACATTAAATTGACTCTTAATGGCATAGTGATAACCATAAAGAGGTGCACCTCACAATCTGCTTAGAGACGCTTCCAAGTTTCCATTTTATTCCTTTGATGTTTTCTTTCTTTGGTGTTCACTGTGGAAATAGCTTGTAATCAATTAAAATTCAGCTGACTTAAGCTACTGGAGTTCACTGACTCTGGACTAACATCTGGGAACCTGCATGGGACCTAACTAGGCCCTCTGCATGTGAATGACAATTGAGTGATTTGGGCAGTTTGTGGGACCTCTGGCAGTGGCATCAGGATTCATCCCTAGTGCAAAAACTGGCTTTTTTGAGCACATTCTATATAGATATCTTGCTCATCCTTGATATAGAAGAAAAGGGTATGGTCTTGCCTCAACTTGATATGCTAGACTTTGTTGACTCCACATGTGAGGCCTTATCCCTTCTGGTACTATACATTCAATCCATATTGCACTCTCTTTTACCTGGATAATATGCCAATTCCAAACCATCCTTGTAAAAAAAGGCAAGACACTATTGCTGATCTTTCAAAGGAAATTTTCACAATCCATCATTTACCACTACAGGAATGACATCTTGTTGGCTGACTCAAATATAGATACTCAAATATAGGGTAGGGGAGGTTATTTCTAGAAGCTTAAGGATAAATTAAATTATGTTGGCATAACTGGATAGCAGTATGTACAAAAATGTAAATAGATCCAAGCCTATCACCCTGCACAAAACTCAAATTGAAGTGGATCAAAGACCTCAACATAAGCCCAGCTACACTGAACTGGGTAGAAAAGAAAGTGGGAAATACCCTCCAATAAATTCTCACAGGTGACCACCACCTAAATATAACACCTGTAGCGAATACACTAAGAACAACAATCATTAAGTGGGACCTCCCGAAAATAAGAAATTTCTATAAGGCTAAGGACACAGTCATTAAGACAAAATGGCAACCTTCAGAATGGAAAAAGATCTTCACTAACCCTACAAGTGACAGAGGACTGATTTCTAAAATATATAGAGAACTCAAGAAACTAAAGTCCAAAGCACTAAATAATCCAATTAAAAAATGGGGTTCAGAACTAAAAAGGGAATTCTCAGTTATATTTTAGATGAACAAGTCTTCTTCAAACACTTCAGAGATATACAGAATATTGCATTTAAAATATTTTAATAACCTAGGTTTTTTTTTATTTTATGGCAATGAGATATCTGCTCATAGCATTAGCACCAGTCTACTTCAGGGAAGATAATGGCCTTTGAAGAAACTACTTATGAATCTGACCTTCTTTGCAATAAAATTTAACCACTGTGCAAGAAAGTGCCCTTGCCAGTACTGCTGATGGTATGATGCCCAAAATGGACAAGCAGAACACACATTCAAAAAGAACTGCAAAATCTTTCCAGAAGAAGGAGGAAGGTCTTTAAGAATATCCTGCTTCACAGAGAAGTCTGTCAAATATGCCAGGCCTATAGGTCAAATATGAATGCTTTACTGATGCAGAGGAACCTTGGATAACTGTTCAGGCAGCTGGCTGTTTCATTTTTCACATTCTTTGGAAGTTGCTTGCTTGTATGTCCTATTTACTTAGTTAATATTATTTCATTCTTGAGTCTCTGAGGGAGTTGAAAATGAGATAGTTATAGTTATAGTTTTCTAGTGACAATTGTAGAAAAGAAACTCACTTAGAAGGTAAAGTGTATAAATGTGAGAGACATTAAAATTAGTTTTTAGCTAGTAATACAAGTTAGATAGATGGTGAATTAGGTAGAATCCTTTGAATTCAACAAGATAGAATAAATAATGGAATATTTTCTTTGAATTTATCAATTACTTATGAACAAGATATTACTGATGTAATTACTGCTTGTATATTTGTATCTAATTATTGCACTTATTATATATAACTTTTCTTATGTTAGGTATAAACTTCTTTTACATTTTTGACAAAAAGAGGATATGTAGTGATATATTATATATTTAACAAATTCATCCAGGAAAATCAGAGAACAGAATCACCCACAGTCAATCAATGAAGCCCAAAGAGTGGTGACTGGCACCTTAAATACAATCACATGGGATGGATGAGTGATAGCCTGTGCCTTTAATCCCTCACACAGGAGACAGAGATCTTTCTGTATTTCTGTGAGTTCAATGCCTAGCAGCCAAGTAGTAGTAGCTCACACCTTTAATTTTAACTCCAGGATCATGATGCACAGTAAAACAACAGGGTGTGGAAGATATTCAAGATAGGAGGAAGCAGAGATTCATGTAATCTGTAGAAGCAACCATCTTGGTGAAGACTCTTGAAGGTAGCATTTTTCCTGATTGGCCTAAGAAGTAGTCTGGGTGAGAATTGACTGCTTTGATTTCTTTCTCTGATATTGCAATTTTTCCTCAATATCTGGCTCTAGATTTTTATTATATACTAACTATAATTTATGCAACAGTCATATGTACCTTGTGCTTGAACTTCCGTTTCTGTGAGACATGTTGCATCTCGATTCCACATTCCAAAGCATCTCTGTACCATTGCCCACTTGAGAGAAAGAACTAAAATTCTGTTTTTGACTCCCTTCTAGAATATTTTTAAAGCTTTCTCAGGTCTATGTACATCATGTTCCATCTTCAAACATCCTTTGTACACAGAAATTTCTGGCCTGTCTTAGCTGTAAAATCTGAACCAGCAGTACCAAATGTTTACACAAGGTTTTATATTAATTACAAACTGTTTAGCCTATGGATCAAGCATATTACTTGTTAACTCTTACTCTTACTCCAACTCATGATTCTTATTCTGCTTAGCCTTAAAGCTTGGTATCTTTTCTCCCAACAGTTTTCTTGTCTTATTCCCCCAGTGTCTGCTGTTGTCCGTGTCTTCTCTTCTTCTTCCCAAAGTTTTCTTAGTCTAGTAGCTTCACCCATATTTCCTATCTGAATTCTAGCTAATCAGCATTGTATTGTACCAATAGGAATAACAATTATTTACAATTTACAAGAGCATAATCTCACAGCACCTGAGAACTAAAATGCATTAAATATTTTTATCTCAGTGACAGGGTAATTTAAACATTGTTTTCTCATTTTTATATTCACTGAATTATTTTTTACTAGGAACCTGGTCAAAGTCAAATAAAGATTTGGTATTAATAGAAATGTGGATTTAATGTGGAGCTGATCTTATTTTCAAAATATTAATTTATATCTCAACTTTTTTCTGCTCTAAAAACTGCAACATATATCATTAATCTGTTATAGTTTAAATATTATTTAAGTTGTTCATTCTTTTTATGACCTATACAAGAAATCTTAAAGTAACTGGTATGAATAATAATAATGTATATCGTTGTATTATAAAATTAGAAGTTATATTCTGATTATTTTGTATGCTAAAAGAACTAGCTATTATTGAAATCAGAATGAATATAGATTCAATCTCAATGAAGCAAGGAAAAATGTTGTTACTGGAACTATTATATCTAATGCTGTGAGATATTTTGATTACTTTCTGACACTCCCCAGTGTGGCAATAAAGTTTACTTTGAATCAGAGAGTGGAACCAGCTACTAGCTGACCAAAATTAGCCATAGAGGTTTTGAACTGGGGACACATAAAGAGACATAAGAAGTAGTAGAGAGGAGCTGAGAGAAAGGTAATGCCCTTCTTGGACTGGGAAAAAGAAAGGTCACTTGTTGCTTTTTCGCTGTTTTTCTGATAAAATGGATTCTTACCCAAATATCTGACTCCAGAGTTTTTAATTGAAAAAAAAAATAAAATGACAGGCTATAGAATGGGAAAAGATTTTCACCAACCCTACTACTGACAGAGGACTAATCCCTAAAATATATAGATAACTCAAGAAACTAGAGCCCAAAACTTTGAATAACCCAATCAAAAAAAGGGCTAAGAACTAAAAGGGAATTCTCAGCAGAAGAATTAAAAATGGCTGAAAGGCACTTGAAAAAGTATTCGCCTTCTTTAGTCATCAGAGAAATGCAAATCAAAACAACTTTGAGACACCACCTTACATCTGTCAGATTGGCTAAGATAAAAGATACAGATGACAGGCTATGCTGGAGAGGGTGTGGAGCAAGGGGAACACCTTTCCATTGTTGTTGGGAATGTAAACTTGTTCATCCACTATGGAATGCAATATGGTGGTTTCTCAGAAAACCAGGAATCAATTTCCCTAAAGATCCAGCAATACCACTACTAGGCATATACCCTAAAGATGCACATTCACACTCCAAAGGCATTAACTCAAACTATGTTCATAGCAGCATTATTTGTAATAGCAAGAACCTGAAAACAACCTAAATGTCCCTCAACTGAAGAATGAATTAACAAACTATGGTACATCTATACAGTGGAGTACTACTCAATGGTAAGAAAAAAATGACATCCTAAAATTTGCAGACAAATGAATGGATTTGGAGAATATCCTCCTGAGCAAGGTATCACAATCCCAGAAAGATAAGCAGGGGATGTACTGACTCATTAGTGGACTTTAAACAAAAAGCTAAGGAAGTCCAAGCTGCGAACCACAACCACTGTACATCTTGGGATCTGAAACACCTTGGACCGGCACCTTGGAGCCCATTCCCTCCAGAGGAACACCTGACCCGGTCTTGATGTTGGGATGAAGAAAGCAGATCTGCCTGGAATAGATGCTGAACTAATCCACTTGGTACCTTGGGACTTTGGGACCTCCTGGCCCTTGCTAAGGAGGAAATAAAGTGATAGGGAGAAGAGTGAGTGATGAGGAGAGGCAGGAGGGTGAAGACAGTCTGAACAAGGGGATACATGGATTAAAAAAATGACTTTATTCATAAAATAATAATAAATAAGTAAATAAAAGAATGATTAGATAAATGCTAGATCTGGTATGTAAGGAGGGCACAAGTTCACAAGACAGCAACTTGCCAATGGCTTTGCAAATGCTGGAGCTGACAGCATGCCTGGCTTCCCTTCCCTCTCCTAAGGCCCTCTGCATGAGTCTGAGGTTTCCCCATTGCAGCCTTTATACAGCATTCTCCAACCAGTAGCTGCCCATCTCCATCACTAAATCCTACAGAAGGTTGGGCCCCAAGTGACATCAGAGTTTTTTGCCTGCAAATGACTGACTTGGTCTTTCAAGTGGCTCCATGTCCTAGCTTCCTGCCTTACAGCCTTTCTCCACATGTCCCCCTGTGTCTGCTTTTCAGGAAGGTGGTTTCTTCTTCCCATGCATTGTGGGCTTCCCCTAGACTCTCTGCTTAGGCCACTGCCATAGCAGTGCCTTGACACCCACTAAGTCTTTTACTACTGCATCCACTGCCACACACTCTTAGCCCCCAGCTACTCAAAAGCAGCTGCAGGTGCTTCAACCAGGCCATGTACAGCCCACATTCTCTGCCCAGCCATATTGCATAATGACAACCAGCCTCAAACTTGAATGTCATCATCAACATATCTGGTAAAATACCCAGGAATTCTTAAAGAATGGTTTAATTTTCTTTTTAAAGTTTCCCCAAGTTAAGGATGTGGAAAAATATTACATTCCAGGTAATTGTATAATTCTATAATGGATAGTTTGACAATTGCAAAATTAAATGAAGAGATTGTCAACTTATTTGGGATTTACATAACGATTATAATCATTATCATTTTGACAATTCATGTTTTATTCTTTAAAAAGTGGTTTGATATCCATGCTAAATATGAAAAGTTGACTAAAAAGATACACTCCTTAGAAAGACCTACTAATGAACTAAGAAAAATATTCACACAGAGACAGAGGAGTTTAGAGTAGAACCTGCTGCACCATTGCCTTATGAAACCAAAGAGGAGTGAGTGGCTCCAGGTTATTAGAAAACTAACCTCAACTTGTCTTGTTACCACTCAAGAACAACCATTCCTTATAGGGCATGATTGGGATCCTGTAGAATGTTAAATTTGAAGAAATTTAAGGAAACAGTATTTTCACATGGTATTCATTCACCTTTGATGAGGTTAATGTTAAATGAGCAACTGAGAAAAGAATTATTCCACATGATTGGAAGGATCTAACTACAGCAATATTAATGGTTGGCCCTCAGTTATAATGAAAAATGGTTGAAAGAGAATGTTAGGGTCATGTAAAAAATGGTGTGGGCTATAAGAATTGAAATTTCCCAAGAACAGCTTTTTGGTGAAGGCCAATATACTGATTTACAAAGACAGATTACACTTGATGATCACACCTTGGCTCTATGCCATATAGCATCTTTGAATGCTAGAGACAGTGCTAAAGACTTGGGAAAGAGAAAATAAGGCCTTATTATTATTTTTTTTTGGTAAAGATTGACTTTAGTTGTCATTAGAATGATACCAAATTCAGAAGTTAGACAAATACTAATTCAAAATTTGGCTTTTGAAGATACTCATTCCGAATGTAAAAGGGCAAGTAGGCCTTCAAAGGCAAGATCAGCACCAAGAGATGAATAAATTAGAAATATAGCTGACTTATGATGACATTTGGAATGGAGAAGTAATTTCTATTTTTTAATAATCAAAACTTTGGCTGTTTTAATTGTAGTAAACCTGGTCATCCAAATGGAAATTTAAGCAAGGCATTCTTAGAAATAATTTTGTTGTTTTTTTTCCCTAGAAATAATACTATCAGAAGTTCCCAGCAATCTAGAATATGCAGAAGATATGGCAAAGGCTGCAATTGGACTAATAAATGAAGATTAAACTGAGATGGGCAAGTAACCCTTTGCCATTAGAAAATGCTTTAGAGGGCCTCTCTAAGGACCCCATGTCAAATTGGTTCAATCATTCCCTACAAGGAATGCAGAAACCCCTCCACAGAGAAGTAATGGACTTAATACCTGTTGTTAAAAGCCATAATGCTCTGGATGGCAAAACAACTTCATTAGATAAAGCAAAGTTTTCATGGGTAACAATAAAACAAGAATTTTTGGAAACTGTAATAAATTATAAGATAACAAATCTAAAAAACAAATAAATGACACTGAAATTGAAGAAATAGTATACACAGGGACATACAGAACAAGAATTTCAGCAAAATCTTGGCATCCAGAAGAGCTTCCTTAGCAGGTAAATATTTACCTTCTAGGGATTGAAACTTTATCTCAAGTAAAAACAACAAACAAAATGGGTTGAGTGTATAGGGCAAGAAGGACATATATGAAAATTTAAATCATATATGGTTAATATAGCATTGAATTTATGGGAACATGATTTGTTACAGCAATGGAAAACACTAGTATTTCTCTATTCTCTGAAATAAACCATAAAACAAAGAATGCTTCTGAGAAAAAATATTAAAAGATTATTGATAAAAGTCACTAACTATTCAGGTTGTACACAAGCAGGTCACAAGAGCTGGTGACGTTCAAAGGTACCAACAGCTCTTTTTAAAAAATGGTTAACTGATGAATCTGTCTGGGTAGAACAATAGCCTTTGAGATCAGAAAAAAAGTATAGGCACTGGAACAGCTGGTACAGGAGTATCTACTAAATGCTCAATATATTGAATAGGCTAGTCCTTGGAATTACCCAAGATCTGAAAATGGAGAATATAAACAGATTTAAATAAAGAAGATTACTCAAGCAATGGACTTTTTTATAGCTTGGAATTCTCTTACCTTCTTTATAATCTAAATGATGGTCTATATTGTGATTGACTTAAAGACTTTTTTAATACCTTTTCAAGACAGGAAAGAGAAAATTTTTTTGTTCATGGTGCCTACTTACACTAGTTTCTAGCTTGGAAAAAGGTATCAGTGAAAACTTCTACTTCTTCCTAAAAGGATGTTGACAGTCCTACCTTGTGTCAATATTTTACACAATAACCATTGGAAATAATTAATAAACTGTTCCCTTAATCTATAAATTACCATTATATGGAAGATACATTTCTATCTGATTCAGACCCAGATATATTTGAAAAAATGTTTGAAAAATTAAAGAAAGTTTTGCTTTGTTATGAATAATAAACTGCTCCTGAAAAAAATATAAAGATAAGATTTTATTAGTTATCTAGAAATAAGATATGTTTTAAAAAACCAATCACAGAATGTACAAATCAAAAGAGATTAAGTTTAACTCTTAATGATTTTCAATAGTTGCTGTGAGATATTAACTGATTATGGCCCCAAATTGAATTGACAACTCAAAAACAAAGATGTGTTGACCTCAGAATAGAATCCAGAATATGTGCTACATTTAGGAAGGGATTTTTCTTTTTATTTTCACAGAAGAAGAAAAGCTACAGATGCCACCAAAATTTTTAAAGATTAGACTTGAACAGGTGATATCTCTTGATCAGGAGAGGTGATATAGTCCATCAAACAGTATGGAATTCCATCTAAACTAATTTAAAAGATGAGCAAATGGCTTTCATTTAATCAGATATAACCTGAACCCCTCCAAAAAAGACCTCCCAAAAGTTAGGGTTGGGGCAGGGTTTTGTTCTATTTTTCTTTCCAAAAGAATAAAAGCATCTAACAAAGAAATATCAAGAGAACTGGACAAATGAGACATATGAAGAAAAAGGATGAATCATCATAGAAAAATGTCCCAAGAAAAGACTAAATTAGCCTAATGGTATAGCACATTTAAAAAAGAATAGTATTTGTTTGTTTCTGCTATTCTCTGCAGACATACAAGGAAAATGATATTTTGTAGTCTCAATTCAATTAATTTAGACTTTAGAATTGGGGTGTAGCTCTCTTCTCCAAATCCAAGCATACTTGTTAAAGAAAAATCCAAAATCTCACATGTCAGAAAAGCCCTACCTGGTACAGGACATTTAAAATAAACAAAATTAAGAAACTATTCTATTACCTCTAATCTTATAATCCTTGGATTTTATTTTGACTCTTTAAAGCTATTCTTTAGGTATAGATTCTAAAAATTATATATATATATATACATATATATATACCATGTTGTGATATGAATGACCATATAGAGCACTAAATAATTCTAGAAATAGTCTTTATCTAGATTGCTGTATGAGATTTTTGATTTGAGTCTGAAGCAATATTGTGTTAAGAAGTTTCTGTTCATGGGTTGTGGCTTTCCATCTGGATATGCTTTGCTTTATGTCTAAAATCCAATTATGAGTGAATACATAACATGTGTATCAGTTTGGGGCTGTTACTTCACTCAGAATGATACTCTCCAAATTGATCCATTTACCTGCAAATTTCAAGATTTCTTTTATTTCTTTACTTTGAGTAGTACTTCATTGTGTAAATGTACCATATTTTTTTAATCCATTTTTCAGTTGAGGG
Source organism: Sigmodon hispidus (assembly GCA_004025045.1). Taxonomy (NCBI): domain Eukaryota; kingdom Metazoa; phylum Chordata; class Mammalia; order Rodentia; family Cricetidae; genus Sigmodon; species Sigmodon hispidus. Next base: position 137,028 of record PVIH01002700.1, read on the forward strand.
GCATCTATGTTGTTTCCACGTTCTGTATATTACTAATAATGCTGCTATGAACATAGTTGAGCTAATAACTTAGGGTAAGAATGTGCATCCTTTGAGTATATTCCCAATAGTGGTATTGCTGGATCACTGGGGAGATTGATTCCAAGTTTTCTGAGGAATTGACATACAGACTTCCATAGTGGCTGTACAAGTTTACAAGCCTACCAGAAATGAAGAAATATTCCCTGTTGTATTAAGTTTCTGGCTTGGAATTCCCTATCTAGCCCAGGGGTTTAGACACACTCTCATCCCTGCTTAGCCTCAAATAATCACACACAGGCTTATATCAATACTATGCTGATTGACCTAGGGTCCAGTCATACAACTTGCTAACTCTCTACCCTTAAACTAACCCATTCTTCTTATCCTGTTCATCCATGCTGCTCGGCACCTTTTATTAGAGCAGCATTTCAGCTTCATTTCTCTGTGTTTATTGCCGTCTACTTGTTATGTTTCTGTCACATCCCTGTGGCATCTATGTCTATTCTGATGTTCCCAGAGTTTTCTTAGTCTGGTAGCCTCACCCACACTTCCTGCCTGCCTTCAGCCAATCCGCATTTTTATTAAACCATTAGGCAGAATAATTATTTACAATGGAACAGAATACAATTACACCATAGTACTCTTTGTTCCACATATATATTTTAAAGATGAGTTTTCTGTCAGATGTAAGGTTGGTGAAGATCTTTTCCCATTCTGTAGGCTATTGTTTTGTCTTATTAACTACCTTTGCCTTACAGAAGCTTCCCAATTTAAGGAGGTCCCATTTATTAATTGTTATTCTTAGTGTCTGTGCTCCTGATATTATATTTAGGAAGTGATAACCTACACCAATGCATTCAAGTGTATTTCTCACTTTCTTTTTAGTTTAGTGTAGCTGGGTCTATGTTTAGGTCTTTGATCCACTTGGATTTGAGTATTGTTCAGGGTGATAAGTTTGGATCTATTTGCATTCTTCTACATACTGCCCTCCAGTTATGCTAGCACCATTTTTTGAAGATACTGTTTTCTTTCCATTGTATATTTGTGGCCTCCTTGTCAAAACTAAGGTGTTCATAAATGTGTGAATTAAGGTCAGAGACTTTGATTCAATTCTATTGATCCACAATTCTGTTTCTAATTGTTTTTACTGTAGGTAACTGGTTACATTTCTGCCATTTCTCTGATCCGTCAGAATTTTATCCCAGTATCTGACTCTGGAGTTTTATTGATAAAGAATAACTTGATAAATGTTTCATATATACTTCTCTTGGTACATTTTTCTTATGTGGTTACATGGTATTTTTAAGGTTACAGAAAACTCAGCCAAAGTAATGTAACAGAGCCAATGTCAGGACTCATAAATGAGGATTTATGATCAAATAATTAAGATCAACCAAATGTCTATCAAACATCAAGCAATGTTAAACATGACTAGAGAACAAAGAAAACCTCAATTAGGCCCCCTAGAGTTTCAGCCCAGCACACTATTTTATATAAAAAATATTTAAGTTAGAAATTAACCACAACTTGAACTCTCCTATGTTGAAAATCAATAAATAATGCTCGGAAGTCATTGATCAAAGAAGAATACTCATAACAGATCAGAAAAAATTGCTATTATAAAATTTAAAACAAAATGTACAAAGACTTTTGGAAAATTTAGAGTGCATTTAATAACAGCTAAAAACTTCTAAGCCAAAGCATCCCAGTCAGAAAAATAGTAAATTAGAATAGATTAAAGTTGTTGAAAGTAATGGCAAATAAAAAAAAATTGTTAAGCAATAAAGTTTTAGAAAAAAATGAAACAATAGAAAATATCAGAATACAAAGAGATGTGTTGTATATAAGAACTTTCATATGAAACAAGGTGTATAAAGAAAGGAAGCTTGGACATCAGAGAAAAATTATATAAATCACAGAAAACAAGCAATGTTATCTGTGCCATCAGATTCAGGAATGACAATGTTTGATCATTCAAATTCAGAGGTGGGACCTGAGAGGTCTCTAGCATATTTCCTCCCTCAAGAATATGGTATTGGGAAGATTGAAATTCCCATGTTATAGCACCAAAGATAAATTTTTTCAAAAATAAGAATTCATTTCATCTTTATTTTTAAAGAAAGATATACAAACTTGCAAGAACAAAACCTTTCTAAGGAAATACAAGGGAACACAATGCTCATAAAGATACAGAGATTAGCAGATACCAGGCACTAACCTAGGTAAAACTCACTCATAGCTACTCAGAAGCTTCTGTTATACAGAGGGAGTGATCTAAGACCTATAATAAGATAATAGGTTATCAATTCCACCCCAGGACTGAAAGATGTTTGACTTAGCAGAGATAGACAGTGCAGAAGTCACTGGATTCCTATTCTATTATTCAGCACAAAATATAAATATATTTAAATATAATTGAATTTCTACTTAAGAAGACTCCAGAAACAATGTCCTTCCTGGTGAATTCTGCCACACTTCAGAAAAAAATATTTGCCATTCTAAATAAATTAATAGTAATAATAATAGTAACAAGGAGATGGAATATATAAGCTAGAGATGGTAGATAAGAAGGAAAGTATTTTCAGTATACACCAGGATAATTATACATATAAAATCACAGCAGTTCCAACAGCATGCATAAAACCTGAGCAACATCAAGACAGACAAATTCATGCATGGAAAAGTAAGGTAGATAAGAAGTCTCTCAGGCTGAGGAACTATTGGTCATTGAAAGCTCCTAGGGATGGGGAATGCTGATTAAGCTTATTTAAGAATGTGGCCTCTTTTAGGTTGACCATGCCCCAATGGATGACCACACACTCAAGATTACAAACTGATATTTCTTGTTTGTTTGCATGTTTGCTTTTGTTTTTTAATAAAGACACAGAGTTGGGTAGGTGCAAAATAGGGAGGTATATCTGAAGGGAGTTGGAGGAGAGATGAATATGATCAAAACATATGATATGAAAGCTGAGAAAATAAGTAAACAAATAAGTAAGTAAAATTAAACTCTAGGAATGCCCTCTTGATAGTGTAAAACCAAAATCTTGAGATAGTTACTATACTTAAGGAGCCTAAATGTATAGGAATATTACATCATACCTTAAATGGAATACAGAACATAAAAAGTATATTAGGAAGAAATTCAGTATATTCCAATAAAGAATATTATTAATAATAATTAACAATAATCTACTAGTACTTGTTTCTTATAATATCAGATGTTATTGATAGAGGTAACTACTGTGAGGTCAGCACAGGCCCCCCTGGATATCTTCTTGGTAATATATTACATATTTAATAAAAGCTGAAATATCAAGAGATCAACACACAGTGAAAAACTATGAAGGCATAGTTTAGGAATTTCTTGATCTTTGAGTACAAGGCCAACCAGCTGGGCTTCAATGGCACAACAGGGAAAGCCTGGGAGTGGTGACCTTTGCCCGTAATCTCATAACTCCAAAGACAGAGAACTTTTTGTGTTTCTGTGACTTCAAGGCAGACTACCAAATAGAGTAGCTCCCTCCTTTAATCTTAACCTGGATGGGATACATCTGGTGAAAGTGTATTTAAGGAGGCATAGGAAGATAGCACAGAATTGAAGCTACCAGGAGCAAGGCTGAGGAAGTTGGAAGATACCTATTTGAGATTTGACTGTAGTGTTGCCTCTCTCTGATATTTCAGCCTTTCCCAGACTTTGACTCAGAGTCTCTTTCAGTACAATCAGAATTTGTGCAACAATCTTCACAGTAAGTATGGTAAGGATCTCATTATTTTGGGGGGTAGAAAGTACTCGAGATCATTAATGTGGATGTCCATGAAGTTTTATATTTATATCCTCACTAACTCCCAAAAATCTCATTTATTTATTAATTAATTTATTTATTATTATGAATAAAGTCATATATTGTATCCTTGTATCTTCTTATTCAAACTCCCATCCACCTCTCACCACTCCCAGTCACTCTCTCTTCTCCCCATCACAGTATTTCCTCACCAGCAAGGGCAGAAAGTCCCAAGGTCCAAAAGTGGCTTAGTTCAGAATTCATTCCAGGCAGATCCTCTTCCTTCACCCCCAACATCAAGACTGGGTCAGGTGTTCCTAGGAGGGAATGGGCTGCAAGGTGCTAGTCCAAGGTGTTTCACATCCCAAGCTGTTCAGTGGTTGTGGTTTGCAGTTTGGGAATGCTTTGCTTTTTGTTTAAAGTCCATTAATGAGTGAGTACATCACCTGCTTAAATTTCTGGGTTTGTGATACCTTGCTCAGGAGGATCTACCTCAGTTTTTTAATCCTTTCCTCAGTTGAGAGGCACCTAGGTGTTTTACAGATGCTTGCTATTATGAATAATGCCACTATAAACATAGTTGAACTAATGCATTTATTGCAAATGTGCATCTTTAGGGTATATACCAAGTAGTGAAATTGGTGAATCCTTGGGGAGATTGATTCCCAGTTTTCTGAGGAGCTGCCATACTGCATTACAGAGTGGCTGAACAAGCTTATTTTCTGACCAACAATGGAGAGGTGTTCCCCTTGCTCCACCCCCCTCCAGCATAGGCTATTATCTGTGTCTTCTATTTTAGCTAAACTGACAAGTATAAAGTGATATCTCAAAGTTGTTTTGGTTTACATTTCTCTGATGGCTAAAGAAGTCTAGCACTTTTTCAAGAGCCGTTCAGCCATTTGTAATTCTTCTTCTGAGAATTCCCTTTGTAGTTATGAACCACATTTTTTGAATGGGTTATTAAAAGTTTCGGGCTCTAGTTTCTTGAGTTCTCTATATATTTTAGAGGTCAGTCCTCTGTCACTTGTAGGTGTGGTGAATATCTTTGTCCATTCTGTAGGCTGTTGTTTTATCTAATTGACTGTGTCCTTGGCTTCCAAAAGCTTCACAGTTTCAGGGGTTCCCCGTTCCACTTATTGACTTTTGTTATTAGTGTTTGTTCCACTGGTGTTATATTTAGGAAGTGATCCCCTGTGCTAATTCATTGGAGGGTATTTCCCACTTTCTTTTCTATCAAGTTCACTGTAGCTGGGTTTATGTTGAGATCTTTGATTCACTTGGATTTGAGATTTGGGCAGGGGGTAGCCTAGGATCTATTTGCATTTTTCTACACACGCTACCATCCAATTATGCCAATACCATTTTTTAAAGATACTGTCTTTTGTCAATTGAATATTTTGGGTCCCTGTGTCAAAGATCAGGTGTTCCTAGGCTTTTGAGTTAATGTTGGGAACTTCAGTTTAAATTCCATCTATCCATAAGTCTGTTTTTATGCCAGTACCAGGCTGTTTTTATTACTGAATCTCGAAGTTGGTGATGGTGATGCCTCCTGAAGTTCTTTTGTTGAGCAAAATTGTTTTGGCAGTCCTGGCTTTCCTGTTATTCCAAATGAAATTGAGTATTTTTCATTCAAGGTTTGTGAAAAATTGAGTTAGAATTTTGATGGGAATGTCTGAATCTGTAAATTGCTTTTGGTAGAATTGCCAGTTTTGCTATGTTGATCCTACCTATGCAGGAACATGGTATATCTTTCCATTTTTTGATATCCTCCTCAATTTCTTTCTTCAGCAATTTAAACTTTTTATCAAATAGATCTCTTACTTTCTTGGTTATAGTTACTACAAGTTACTTAATGCTATTTGCAGCTCTTATTAAAGGGTGAAGTTTCCCTTATTTCTTTTTCAGCCCTTTTATTATTAGTGTATAGGAGGGTGACTGATTACTTTGAATTAATCTTGTATCCTGCTACATTACTGAAGTTGTTTATCAGCTATAAAAATTCCATGGTAGAATTTTGTGGATCACTTATGTATACAATCATATCATCTGCAAATAGAGATAGTTTCACTTCTTCTTTTCCAATTCAAATCTCCTCAATCTCCTTTCATTCTCTTATTGCTTCAGCTAAATCTTTGAGAACTATATTGAATAGATAAGGGGCAAGAGGACATCCTTGTCTAGTTCCTGATTTTAATGGAATTGCTTGATGTTGGCAGTCTGTTTCTTGTAAATTGCCTTTATTTTATTTAGATATTTTCCCTGTAATCCGCATCTCTCCAAGACTTTTTCATAAAGGAATGTTGGATTTTGTCAAAGGCTTTTTCAGCATCTAAGGAAAGGATCATGTGGTTTGTTTTCTTCAGTTTGTTTATATAATAGATTACATTTATGGTTTTTCGTATGTTGAACCATTCCTGCATTTCTAGGATGAAGACTACTTGAACGAGGTGGATGATATTTTTTATATGTTGTTGTGTACAGTTTGCCAGACTTTGTTGAGAATTTTAGCATCAATATTCATGAGGGAAATTGGTCTGTAATTCTCCTTTTTTGAGTAGCTTGCGTATTAGGGTAATTGTGGCCTCATAAAAAGAGTTTGGCAATATTTCTTCAGTTTCTACTGTGCAAAACAGTTTGAGGAGTTTGATAAAAGTTCTTCTTTGAATATCTGGTAGATTTCTGCACTCAAACCATCTGGACATGGACTTTTTTTTACTTGGGAGGCATTTAATAACAGCTTCAATTTCCTTTAGGGTTATAGGCCTGTTTAGGTACTTAACCTGATCTTGATTTAATTTTGGTAAATGGTACCTGTCCAGAAAGCCATTCATTTCTTCCAGGTTTTTCATTTTTGTGGAGTATAGATTTTTCAAAGTATGACCTGACAATTCTCTGAATTTCCTGAATTTCGGTGGTTATGTCCCCTTTTTTCCAATTTTCTTAATTTTGGATACTCTCTCTCTGCTTTTTTGTTAGTTTAGATAAAGTTTTATCTAGCCTGTTGACTTTCTCAGAAAACCAATTCTTTGATTCATTGATTCTTTGTATTGTTCTTTTTGCTTCAATTGTATTGATTTCAGGTCTAAGTTTGAATATTTTTTGCCATCTACTCCTTTTAGGTGTGTTTACTTCTAATTGTTCTGAGGCTTTCAGCTGTGCTGTTAGTTCTCTAGTGTGGGACTTCTCTAAGCTTTACATATAGGCATCTTATGCTGTGAAATTCCTCTTAAAACTACTTTCATTGTGTCCCACATGTTTGGGTACATTGTGGATTCATTTTTGTTAAATTTTACGAACATTTTGAGTTTTCTTAATTTATTTCTTGACCCTGAGGTGGTTCAGTTGAGAGATGTTTAGTTTCCATGAGTTGGTAGGCTTTCTGTGATTTTTGATGTTGCTTAACTCTAACTTCATGCCCTGGTGGACTGATATGATACAAGGGATTATTTCCATTTTTTGTTTTAATTGATATTTGCTTTATGACCAACTATGTGGTCAATTATACAGAAAGTTCCATGTGGTCATGAGAAATATGCATATTCCTTTGCATTTGGGTAGAAGCTTTTGTAAATATCTATTAAATCGATCTGCAACATAACTTCTGTTATATTCCTTATTTCTCTGTTAAGTCTTTGTCTGGTTGACCTATCCAAGGGTGAAAGTGGGGTACTGAAGTCTCCCACTAATAGTGTATGAGAATTGATGTGGAATTTGAGCTTTAGTAGTGTTTCTTTTACATAGGTAGGTGCCCTTATATTATGGGCATAAATATTCAGGATTGAAATGTCATCTTGGTCAATTTTTCCTGAGATGAATAAGTAATGACCATCTTGGTCTCTTTTCATTGATTTTAGTTTAAAATCTACTTTGTTAGATTTCTTGATGGCAACACCAGCTTGTTTCTTCGGGACATTTGATTGGAAAATCTTTTCTCAACCCCTTACTCTTAGCCTGTGTCTGCCTTTAAGGTTGAGATGTGTTTCTTGTATACAGCGAAGAATGACTTCTGTTTTTGTATCCATTGTGTTAGTGTGTCTTTTTATAGATGAATTGAATCCATTGATAATAAGTGATATTAGTGACCACTGATTGATATTTTCTATTATTTTTGGTGGTAGCTTTGTATGTGTTTCCTTTCTCTGGGCTTTTATTCTGTGGGATTATTGGTTGTTTGTGGTTTCATGTATGTATCTTGTATCCTTAGGTTGAAGTATTTCTCTCTAATGCTTTCTGAAGGGTCAGATTTGTAGGTAGGTATTGTTTAATCAGACTTTGTCATGAAATATCTTGTTTACTTCATCTATAGTGATTGACAATATTGCTGGGTATAGTAGTTTAGGTTGGCAACCATACTCTTTTAGTGTCTCTATATCTTCTGACCAACACCTTCTTGCTGTCATTGTTTCCATTGAATAGTCATGTGTTATTCTAATGGGTCTGCCTTTATAGGTAAGTTGGCCCTTACTTTAGCAGCTCTTAAAATTTTTGTTTGTTTTGTAAGTTTTATGGCTTGACTACTAATGTGGTTGGCAGGTTTTCTGGTTTTTTTTATTGATGTATCTATTTCCACTATGGAGTCTTCCACACCAGAGATTCTCTCTTCCATCTCTTGGATATGTTGGTTATGCTTGTATCTGTCATTCCACCTCTTTTCTTCAGATTTTCTATTTCCACCTTTGCCCAATTTTGTGCCTTTATAATTGCTTCTATTTCAATTTTTAGTTAAGTTCCTGAAATGTTTCTTACATTTTTTGGCTTTCCTTTTTTAAATTTTCTTTTAAGTATTTCTTCATCTTTTTCAATTTTTTTGTTTGTATTTTCTTCTGTTTCTTAAAGGGAATTTTTTATATCCTATTTTAAGGCTTCAATAATCTCCATAAGTTTGTTTTTCCTGTTGTTTCCTTGTGTTTCCACATTGTTCTGTTTGGGTCTTGTAGTTGTAGAACCACCAGTTTCTTCTGGTGTTTCCTTGTTGTTTTTATATTGTCATATGTATTGTTGCACTAGCATCTGTCCAAGCCTTCAGTGGTTCACAATTAGTCAGCTCCTAGTCATGTGTGGCTAACGGACTTGTGTGTCTCCTGTCTGCTCTGAGTAAGGTGTCTGTTCGATCTCTGACTCCACTCTGGACATGGGTCTGAGTTTCAAAGGCCTTAGTTATTGTTTGATGATATAGTTTGCCTTGGAGAGGAGGCCCAGCCAGGCAATGTCTCTTCTTTAATGGGTGGCAGGAGGAGGCCCCTCACAGCTAAAGCCTAGAGCCTGTCTGCTGGCAAGAGTCTGAAATCAGACCCTTTGGTGTTACCCTGAACCCAGAGAGGAGTTGTCTGGGCTCCTGAGTTGGAATCTGGGGCCCAAGAGTTGGAATCTGCTCACCTCTGAGTCTTTTCTGGACATGGGTCTGTCTTTCAAAGTCCTCAGTCCTTGTCTGATGACACAGTTAGCCCTGGAGACTGTCCCATTATATTGTTTTCTTATACATTCCAGAAGTATTGTCTCAGGGATGCTATAGCTCAAAGTGTGATGGGTCTTTTTACATAAAAACCAATAAAAAAAAGCCAACCTGATGGAGGAAATTTCTATACTGACTTCACAAATAAACCTACTTTGTGTCAAACTGACAAAAACAAATGCACCAAGGAAAACATCTTGAAAAACTATTCCTTTATGACTTCAAACCTAACACCATATGGACTGCTGATCTAAAAAGATAGAATCTCAGTCCACAAACTACTACATCAGATTGACCTGTAGGCATCTGTGTGGGACACCTGCCTGGGCAGGTTGTCCTGGTAAAATATAAAACAGGCTGAGAAGCCAGGGTGAGCAAGCCAGTTGCTTCAGTTTCTGCATTCAGGCTCCTGAATGCTCATGTCCTGACTTCACTTCATAATGGACTAAAATTATAACCTGAAATAAATTTTTCCTCCCAAAGTTGCTTTGGGTTTTGGTATTTTTCTTATCATGGAGATAGAAAACAAACCAATACAGAATTGGTGGCAGCTTCATGGACTATTATTGTGACAGAACTGATCATGTTGTTTTAAGAAGGAATGTGAAGAAATTTAGAACTTTGGGCTAGAAAAGGCATTGAGTACTGAAAGCTTAGTTAACTATTGTGGGAGCCTAAAAGACAGGGACACTGAAAGAGAAGTAGATGATCAGTACTGGCCTATGAAAACTTTAATGGGACAATTTGTGTGATAATTTTAATTATGAATCTGTGGTTATTATCATCTGAAACTGAAGAATCAGCTGTGATTAACAAGGGATCAACACCTCTAAAGTGAAAACCTTGCTTTACTGGGATAATTGATACTGTTTATCTGGGGCTGAGAAATTAGCTGTGATTAAAAAGAGACCAGCATCATTGAGGTGAAAAATTCTGAAAAGAATTCTCTCAGAAGCTATGGTCAAGAGAAGGCCACAGCTGAATGTCATCGCGGCGGTGAAATTTGGTAATGTTATCAAATTGAATAGAACTTTCTCAGACCAAACATCAGTTTCAATTTTCAGTTGCTTTGAAGAAATGACCACATACCAATTTAAGTTATTCAAAGTAAATATTAATTATATAGCTGAATTTTTCACTTTAGCTTACAGGATCTGAAAAAAAAAAGAAAGAAAGCAAAAAAACCAACAAAGCCAAGGAATCCATACTCTATAAACCAAAAATGTCAATCCAATGTTTGGAAATAGTTTCTCTTATAAAATGATTAGAATGAAATACCTGGGGCACTTTCATCTGTTTTAAAACAAGCTGGAGATGTAGGATGCTAAGAACCATGCACTCAAAGAATCAATGTGAAAATGTAAAAGATATTTCCTACATTCATCTACTTTCTGTTAACATTTTATTCCATGTTGATTCAAAGTTTCTGTGTTGCTTCAAGGATAAAAGTCAATTACAGGATTTGCCAAGGGAAACTCTTAGGTAAGACTACTTTAGAAACACAAGAGATATTGCTTGAGGAAACAAAGAATAAAAAAAAAAATCAGCATTCAAAGAGATTTTCTCATAGCTATTGCCAACCCCCATTCATAATTGCTGAGACCACTGCTTCCATTTACTGGAAGATACAGTATTATTTTCCATGGATGTAAGAAAGGTATTTGATTTTTACCTGTATTTTGCTGACTTAACAATAACCTTTATGACAATTTTCTGTTCTAAGGATTTGTTTTCTCCCCTGTATACATGGCAATATTTTTATCATTAGCAATTACACCTCAATCTTCCTCTATGAAGAATTTCTGGAAGTTTCTCTGATGTTTGGTAAAGTTGCTTATACCACTTAGGCTTCTAAACTATTCCACATCCATCTCTACTAATGCTCATTTACCTTGTGACACACAAGGTACTGAGAGGCATTGAAGGTAAAGACCACTAAAACAGTGCTATATGTTGGCAGGGCAAATAAGATGTCAGTCCATCATCTGACTCATAGGTAAATTGCATATATGTACTTCTTTCCAATTTAACTCAAGTTTTCTCCCTAAAGGTCCTGCTATATATATTGTGAATTGTTTATCACATATATCAAGAGATTAGGAACATTAAGCAGGTGACAAAATCAACAATGAACAGGGGATTTATTGTAATCAACAAGTATGCTCAGCCTTGTAATTGCTCAGAGCTTTTTTGCTCCATAATTATATTGTTGCCTCTGTGCAGCCATTCAGTGGTGTTATAATTAGTGTGTAATTAACTGGAGGATTTGTGAGATACTGTAGAGCGTGAAACATGTGTGTAGGTTGACCATAAGGATGAATAAACTACTTTGTCAACAGTTTCAAAATGACATCCAGCAGATCCATTTCAAAGCTGTGCAATTACTACCATTGTTTTTGGTTGGTTGACTCTTTTTTTGAGGATGTGAATGTATTTTAGAAGCTATCTCATGCCTAGAGAAAAGCTACTCAAATAAATGCATCATTCCTTTCCCATTCCACTTACAATGTCATGCATAGCCTTTACCCTCATCTTACACACCAATCTCCATTACAGTTTTCAGTTCATTAAAGCTTCCATATTTGGAAATATATTTATATATAATGTTGATTCTTCAGACAATTAGCTCAAACATGGAGATAGAGAAACCTTTATTTCTCTTAATTTAGGTATATATTGGCCAGAAATTTCAAACATGAGCCATTCTGAGAACTGAAATGAGTGCCCTTTACAGCGTACCTCTTGTAAACCAAGGTATATCTAATGGTAGAAAAGTGGGTAAGGTGGAAAGAGGAAAGGGCAAGAAAAGGTATATATAAGAGAGTGTAGAAGCAGAGTTAGTTCTGAGCAAAGGTAACTGGTAGTATTATTGACCAATAAAAATAAGAAAGCTCAGAACCACACCTGCTATGTTCACTACTGGTTCTTTAGTTTTATTTTTCCTTTGAGTAAATATCTGACAGAAATTATTTAAAACAAAAATTACTGTGGGATGGTCTTTCTGTATGCTATGAATATGTGTTGCTACCATTGGTTAATAAAGAAGTATTTTAGCTTATGGCAAGATAACTTACAACCAAATAGGAAACCCAAGAAGTAAAAGGGCAGATTCTGGGAGATACCATCCAGCTGTCCAAGAAGCAAGATGTTAAAGTACTGTTAAGCCAGCAGCCACATGGCAGTACTTAGATGAATGAAAATGGGTTGATTTAACATGCAATATCTAGCTAGTAATAGCCCCAGCTATAGACCTCAAGTTTGTAAATAGTATAAGCCTATGTGTGTTTATTTAGGAACAAACAGCTGTGATACACAGGAAAACTTCTGTAAACAAGGAAGAAATTTTTTTTAAACTCAAAATTTCAGAGGATTCAGTCCCTATGGCCCATAAAACTGGGTGGAATGTCATGTTAGCAGTGGAATAGGTTAGCCGTTATTTTACCTTATGGTAGACCAGGAACCTAAAAGTAAAACACGAAGCAGCCAGATTAATAAATACCCAAGTGTTTTTCTCCATTGGCCCATTTTCTTAAGATAGACCCTTCTTCATAGAGTGTACAGTTTCCAGAAATAGCACTGTCATCTAGAGACTGGGTAATTCAGATGAACCTGTGGGGCATACTATAATCCATCCACAACACCACTAAACAGTCCACAAAACCATAGCACAGTTCACAACACATAGTTATTGCTATGACAAGCATCCACCCTTGGGTAGGAGGGAGATAGGGAATAGTGTAGTATTTCATTGATAAAGTGTGAAGCCTTTAAATAACTAAGCTGTGGAAAGGTCTGCTGAGACATGGATAGGTATGGCCATAAACATTTATGATAAGTTTGGGGAAGTGGGAAAAAACATGATGCTGAATGGCAAACTTTACTGCTTCAGCTTTATTAGATGTATATCCAAATATTTAACATCTGAAATTCTCTCTGGTCCCCATCTTCTCTCTTTGTCTCTTCACTATACTTCTTTCCTCTCCCCCGGTCTGAGAATCTATATGAAGCTAAGGATGACCTTGGAGTCCTGATCTTCCTGCCATATCTCAAACACCTAATGATCACTAAAGCATGCCTCTATTTCTGGTTAAATCACAGTCTTAATATACTGTGATTACTCAGAATTTTGAAAAGCCAAAGTACCAAAATAAAAGTTATTAAATTCATACCAAAAGTAAAAAAAGCACTGCATTGAGGATAAGACAAGAGGGGTGTGTTTGTATGTAAATTGGTAAATGTCTTTTTTTAGATGAAAACTTTGGTGATTTTTAATAACTAAATACGAGGTAAATTTGCAGTAATAACTTTACATTACAATTTGCATTTCTATTTCCTCTATGTAATAAATATATAAGTGAGTAAATGATGAGTAAAAACAGTCATATTTTCTAAGACTTGTTAGACTAAAAAGAAATGTTCTTTGCTCTTATGCTAAAACAACAGTCATGTTTAGATCACCACCAAAAGTAATAACAAAGTGGAAGCCTCATCATTCTGCCTTTTTAGAGCCTGTTTCCATTTTCTAGTTATTAACAAATCAGACAGCAATAAAAGACTTTGCAGACATAAGAATTTCTTTGTAAAACACTAAGGATGAAAATACATATTTTACACAGATTTTTTTTTTTTTTAGTATTCCAACCAAAATTTTGTATGTGTGTGTGTTTCAAAACTTAATCAATAACACCATATACCTCATTTTGGCATTGTTTATTCTCACAGCTTATATATTAAATATCTAATGTCCAATTTAATGCCATTAAAAGATGAGATTTTTGGGAGAGGTGAGCAGATTTCAGCTCCTGGACTGCCCATCAGGAGAATCGTTCTCTGGGATCAGGGTCATACTCAAAGGTCTGATTTCAGACTCTTCCCAGCAGACAGACTCTAGGCATTAGATGTTAAGGGCCTACCTCCAGTGAACCCTAAAAAAAAAAGGCCTCACACAGATGAGCACTGCCTCCAGAGTGAACTGCATCAGCAGAGAAGGACTGAGAACTTTAACACTCAGACCCAGGTTGAGAGCAGAGTCAGAGATTTAGCAGACCACTTACTCAGAGAACACAGGAGTCACACAAGCCCTCAAGCCACAAATGACTAGGAGCTGACTAATTGTGAACCACTGGAGCCATGGGCAGATGCCAGTGCAATAATACATATAACAATATAAAGAACAACAAGGCAACACCAGAAGAAACTGGTGAGTCTACAACTATAAAACCTGAACAGAGCAATGAAGAGGAAACAGAATGAAACAACAGAAAAAAACAACTTTATGGAGATTTTTGAAGCCATAAAAGAGGATACAAAAAATTCCCTTTAAGAAACAGAAGAAAGTACAAACAAAAAATTGGAAGAAATGAACAAATCCTTAAAAGAAAATGAATGCCAAGAAATGAAGAAAACATTTCAGGAACTAAAAATTGAAATAGAAGCAATAAAAAAAAAACACACAAAATGGGGCAAGGTTGAAAATAGAAAATCTGAAAAAAATTGGTAGAACTACAGATACAAGCATAACCAACAGAATTCAAGAGATGGAAAAGTGAATCTCTGGAGTAGAAGACTCAATCGTAGAAACAGATACATCAATCAAAGAAAAACCAAAACAAAAAAAAAAAAACATAACATAAAACATTCAGTAAATTTGGGACACCATGAAAAACCTAACTTGAGAATAATAGGAATAGAAGAAGGAGAAGAATGCCAGCTGAAAGACACAGATAATGTATTCAATAAAACCATAGAAGAAAAATTTTCCAACCTAAAGAAGGAAATGCCTATAAAGTTAAATGAAGCTTAAAGAACATGAAATAGATTTGACTCCCAAAATAGTTTGTTTGCTACATAATCCAGCCACAAAACCTATAGAACAAAGAAAAAATTTTAAGAGCTGCAAAAGAAAAGAACCAACTTATCTATGGAGGCAGACTAATCATAATAACAAATGACTTTTGAAAGGAAACATGAAAGCAAGAAGGTCTTGGTCAGAAGATATAGAGACATGAAAAGAGCATGGCTGACAACCTAGACTACTATACCCAGCAAAATTATCAATCACTATAGATTGAGTAAACAAGATATTTAATGACAAAGTCAGATTAAACAATACCTACCTACAAATCTGACCCTTCAGAAAGCATTAGAGAGAAAAACTTCAACCTAATGATACAAGATACACACATGAAACCACAAACAACCAATATTCCCACAGAATAAAAGCCCACAGAAAGAAAATACATACAAGCTACCACCAAAAATAACAGAAAATATTAATCAGTGGTCACTAATATCTGTTATTATCAATAGACACATTTCACCTATACAAAGACACACACTAACACAATGGATAAAAAAAACAGAAGCCATCCTTCTGCTGTATAAAAGAAACACACCTCAACCTGAAAGACAGACATAGGCTAAGAGTAAAGAGTTAAGAAAAGATTTTCGAATCAAATGTCCCAAAGAAACAAGCTGGTGTTGCCATTCTGATATTTAACAAAGTAGATTTCAAACTAAAATCAATTAAAGATACCAAGGTGGACATTCCTTAATCATCACAGGAAAAATTGATCAATATAAGATTTCAATCCTGAATAATTATGCTTCTAATATAAGGCACCTATCTATGTAAAAGAAACACTACTAAGGCTCAAACCCCACATCAGTTCTCACACCCTAATAGTGGGAGAATTCAATACCCCACTTTCACTTTGGATAGGTGAACCAGACAGAGACTAAACAGAGAAATAAAGAGTCTAACACAAGTTACATTGCAAATGGATTTAATAAATATTTACAGAAGCTAACAGAAGTCTAACAGAGGTCCCCTGCCCAGAGCAGAGTTAGAGATTGAGCAGACCTTTTGTTCTGAGGGCATAGGAGACACATAAGCCTGCTTGCTCCAACTGACCAGGAGCCACCTAATTGTGAACCACTGAAGCCATGGGATATGCCAGTGCGAAAATATATATAATAATATAAACAACAACAAGGTAACTCCAGAAGAAAGTGGCGGCCTACAACTACAAGACCTGAACTGAGCAATGAAGAGGTAAAGAAGGAGGCAACACCAAAAATTCCTTTGTGATGGTCATCGAAGCTCTCTAAGAAGATATGAAAAATTCCATTAAAGAAATAGAAATAAATACTAACAAAAATTGGAAGAGATGAACAAATTCTTGAAAGAAAACCAAGAAAGGGTAAAGAAAAAAATGAAAGACACATGCTAGGAACTAAAAACTGAAATAGAAGCAATAAAAAAGGCACAAAATGAGCAAAGAGGAAAATAGAAAACCTGAAGAAAAAGCTGGAACCACAAATATAAGCATAACCAACAGAGTTGAAGAGATGGAAGATAGAATCTCTGAAGTAGAAGGCTCAGTAGCTCAAATAAATATATCAGTCAAAGAAAATACTAAAACCAAAAAAGCCATGACACAAAATTTTCAGGAAATCTGAGACACCATGAAAATACCTACTTGAGAATAATAGGAAAAGAAGAAGAAGAATATCAAATCAAAGGCACAGATAATGTTTTCAATAAAATCATAGAAGAAAACTTTTCTAACATGAAGAAGGAAATGCCTATAAATATATAAGAAGCTTACAGAACACCAAATAGATATGACCTCAAAAAAGTCAGTGCGCCACATAATAATGAAGCCACAAAACATACAGAACAAAGAAAAAAATTTAAGAGCTGCAAAAGAAAAGGGCCAACTTATCTATAAAGGCAGACCCATCAGAATAATGCCTGACTATTCAATGGAAGTGATGAAAGTTAGAAGGGCTTGGTCAGAAGTTATACAGGCACAAAAAGAGCATGGCTGCCAAAATAGAGTACTATACCCTGCAAAATTATCAAGCACCATAGATGGAGTAAACAAGATATTTCATGACAAATTCAGACTCAAACAATATCTATCTACCAATCCAACGCTACAGAAAGTATTAGAGGGAAAACTCCAACCTAAGGACCCAGATACACCCATGAAATCACAAACAATCAGTAATTCCACATAAGAATACTCCAGAGAAAGAAAATACAAACAAGTTACCACCAAAAATAGCAGGAAATATCAATCAGTGGACACTAATATCCCTTAATATCAATGGACTAACTCTACTTACTATAAAACGATACACACTAACAAGATGGATACAACAACAGAAGCCAGGCTTTTTTTGCCTACAAGAAACACACCTCAACCACAAAGACATACACAGGATTAGAGTAAAGGGTTGGGAAAAGATTTTCCAGTTAAATTGTCTTAAGAAACAAGCTGGGGTTGCCATCCTAACATCTAAAAAAGTAAACTTTAAGCAAAAAGCAATTAAAAGGGACCAAGATGGTCATTACTTATTCATCACAGGAAAAAATGGTAAAGAGGAGATTTCTAACCTGAATATTTATGCCCCTAATATAAGGGCACTTACCTATGTAAAAGAAACACTGCTAAAGCTCGAATCCCACATCAATTCTCATACCCTAAGAATGGGAGACTTCAATACCCCACTTTCAACCCTGTATAGGTCAACCAGAGAGAGACTCAACAGAGAAATAAGGAGTCTAAAAGAGGTTATGATGCAAATGGATTTAATATATATCTACAGAAGCTTCCACCCAAAGACAAAGGAGCATACATATGTCTCAGCTCCTCATGGAACTTTCTCCAAAACTGACCACATAAAGGGTCATAAAGCAAATATCAACAGATATGAAAAAATGAAAATAATCCCTTGTAACATATCGGACCACCAGGGCCTAAGGTTAGAGTTCAACAAAATCAAAAATCAAAGAAAGCCTACCAACTCATGGAATCTAAACATCACTCAGCTGAACCATCTCTGGGTCAAGGAAGAAATTAAGAAAGAAATCAAAATCTTCCTAGAATTCAGTGAAAATGAATCCACAACATACCCAAACTTGTGGGACACAATGAAAGCAGTCTTAAGAGGAAAATTCATAGACTAGATGCCTATATGAAAAACCTAGTGAAATTCCACACTAGAGACCTAACAGCTCAACTGAAAGCCTTAAAACAATTAGAAGCAAACTCACCTAGAAGGAGCTGATAGCAGGAAATAATCAAACTTAGAGCTGAAATCAATACAATTGAAACAAAAAGAACAATACAAAGAATCAATGAATCTAAGAGTTGGTTCTTTGAGAAAGTCAACAAGATAGATAAGCCCTTATCCAAACTAATCAAAAATAGAGATAGACTTTTCCAAATCAACAGAATCAGAAATGAAAAGGGGGACATAAAAACAGACCCCAGGAAATCCAGAGAATTATCAGATCATACTTTGAAAATCTGTACTCCACAAAAATGGAAAACCTAAAAGAAATGGACAGATTTCTGGACAGGTACCATCTATCAAAATTAAATGAAGATAAGATTAATATCCTAAACAGGCCTATAACCCTTAAGGAAATTGAAACTCTCATTAAAAGCCTCCCTAAAAATAAAAGCCCTGGTCAAGATGGTTTCAGTGCCAAATTCTACCAGACATTCAAAGAAGAATTACTAACATTACTCCTCAAACTATTTCACACAGAAGAAACTGAAGGAATATTGCCAAATTCCTTCTATGAGGCCACAATTACCCTAATACCCAAGCCACTCAAAGACACAACAAAAAAGGAGAACTAAAGACCAATCTCCCTCATGAATAATTGATGCTAAAATTATCTACAAAATTTCAGCAAACTGTTTACAACAATTTATAAAAAATATCATCCACCATGACAAAGTAGGCTTCAACTCAGAATGCAGGGCTGGTTTAACATACAAAACACCGAAAACATGATACGTCATATAAAAAAACTAAAGGAAAAAAACCACATGATCATATCTTTAGATGCGGAAAAAGCCTTTGACAAAATCCAACACTCCTTTATGATTAAAGCCCTAGAGAGATCAGGAATACAGGGAGAATACCTAAATATAATGAAGGCGATTTACAAGAAGCCGACAGCCAGTATCAAACTTAATGGAGAAAAACTCAAAGCAATCCCACTAAATACAGGAACTAGGCAAGGATGTCCTCTCTCCCTTTATCTATTCAATATAGTTCTCGAAGTTTTAGCTAAAGCAATAAGGGAACGAAAGGAGATTAAGGGGATACAAACTGGAAGAAGAAGTGAAACTATCTCTATTTGCAGATGATATGATTGTATACATAAGTGAACCACAAAATTCTTCCAAAGAACTGCTATGGCTGATAAATACCTTCAGCAATGTAGCAGGATACAAGATTAACTCAAAGATATTAGTATTCTTTCTATAGAGTAAAGATAAAAGAGCTGAAAAAGAAATAAGGGAAACATTACCCTTCATAATAGCTGCAAATAGTATTAAATACTTTGGAGTAACTAAAAGCAAAGAAGCAACAGACCTATTTGACAAAAAATTTAAATCACTGAGGAAAGAAATTGAAGAGGATATCAGAAAATGGAAAGCTCTCCCATGTTCCTGGATAGGTAGGATCAACATAGTAAAAATGGCCATTCCACCAAAGGCAATCTACAGACTCAATGCACTGCCAATCAAAATCCGAACACTATAATTTTCGGACCTTGAAAGAAAAATACTCAATTTCATTTGGAATAAAAGGAAAGCCAGGATTGCCAAAACAATTTATTCACCAAAAGTATCTCAGAAGGTATCACCATCCCTGACTTCAAGTTATATTATGTAGCTACAGTAATAAAAACAGCCTGGTACTAGAATAAAAACAGACTTGTGGATCAATGTAATAGAATTGAGGATCCAGACATTAACCTAAAAACCTTTGAATACCTGATCTTTGACAAAGAGGCAGAAAATATACAATGGAAAAAAGATAGTATATTTAACAAATGGTGTTGGCATAGCTGGATGGAAGTGTGTAGAAAAATGCAAATAGATCCGAGCCTGTCACCCTGCACAAAACTCAAATCCAAGTGGATCAAAGACCTCAACATAAATCCAGCCACTTTGAACTTGATAGAAAAGAAAGTGGCAAATAGACTTCTTCGAATTGGCACAGGCAACCACTTCCTAAATATAACACCAGTGTCACAGACATTAAGAACAACAATCAATAAGTGGGACCTCCTGAAGCTAAAAAGCTTCTGTAAAGCCAAGGACACTCTCAATAGGACAAAAGGACAGCATAAAGAATGGGAAATGATTTTCACCAACCCTACAAGTGATAGAGGACTGATCTCTAAGATATATAAAGAACTCAAGAATCAAGATCTCAAAACCCTGAATAACCCAATAAAAATGGGGTTCAGATCTAAAAAGGGAATTCTCAGCAGAAGAACTACAAATGGCTGAAAGGCACCTGAAAAAGTGTTCATCATCTCTAGCCATCGGACAAATGCAAATCAAAACAACTTTGAGATAGTACCTGACACTTGATAGATTGGCTAAGATAAAAGACACAGAAGACAGACTATGCTGGAGAGGATGCAGACCAAGGGGAACATTCTTCCATTGTTGGTGGGAGTGTAAGCTTGTTCAGCCACTTTGGAATGCTGTATGGTGGTTTCTCAGAAAATTCAGAATCAATCTCCCCAAGGACCCAGGAATACCACTTCTGGGTGTGTACCCTAAAGATGCACAGTCACACTCCAAAGACATTAGCTCA
Source organism: Sigmodon hispidus (assembly GCA_004025045.1). Lineage (NCBI taxonomy): Eukaryota > Metazoa > Chordata > Mammalia > Rodentia > Cricetidae > Sigmodon > Sigmodon hispidus. The sequence continues at coordinate 157,929 of PVIH01002700.1, forward strand.
ACTATGTTCATAGCAGCGTCATATGTAATAGCAAGAACCTGGAAAAAACCTAGATGTCCCTCAACTGAAGAATGGATTAACAAACTGTGGTACATTTATACAATGGAGTACTACTCAGCAGTAAGAAAAAATGATATCCTAAAATTTGCAGGCAAATGGAAGGATTTGGAGAATATCCTCCTGAGTGAGGTATCACAAACTCAGAAAGATAAGCAGGGGATGTATTCACTCATTAGTGGACTCTAAACAAACACACAAACAAACAAACAAGAAAATATCAAGCATGCCTAAGGTGCAAACCACAACCACTGAACAGCTTGGGATCAGAAACACTCTGCACTGACTCCTTGGATCCCACTTCCCCTAGAGGAACACCTGACTCACTCTTGAGGGAGGGGGTAGAAAACTGGATCTGCCAGGAGAGGAGACTGAACTAAGCAATATTGGGTCACTGGGACCATGGGACTGCCTGCTACTTGCCCAGGGAGGGGAAGGGGAGTTGTGAAGAAAAAGAATAACCTGATGTGGTGTGAGGGGGACGGGACCATGAATATGGATATACAAAGATAGAAAGTGTGACTTAATTGTTCATAATAATAATAATAATAATAATAATAATAAAACAAAGAGAAAAAAAGAGTTGAAAAATAAATAAGTGAAACATTACCCTTCATTATAGCTGCAAATAATATTAAATACCTTGGAGTAACTATAACCAAAGAAGTAACAGACCTATTTGACTAAAATTTTAAATCACTGAAGAAAGAAATTGAAGAGGATATCAGAAAATGGAAAGCTCTCCCATGTTCTTGTATAGGTAGAATCAACATAGTAAAAATGACAATTCTACCAAAAGGCATCTATAGATTCAATGCACTGTCCATCAAAATCCCAACACAATATTTTTTGGACCTTAAAAAGAACAATACTCAATTTCATTTGGAATAACAGGAAAGCCAGGTTTGCCAAAACAATTTTGCTCAACAATAGAACCTCAGGAGGCATCACCATCCCTGATTTCAAGTTATACTGTAGAGCTACTGTGGTAGGAATGTTCTCTGTGTACTGTGAATAAAGAACTGTTTTGGCCTGTGTAGAGCACCATAGAAGTGGGTGGAGAATCAGAGGCAGCCAGGTAGGAAGAAGGGGTGGAGTTTACTAGTTCCCCTACGTCCCCCGAAGAAGAAGCATGTAGGAATTCAGGTGAGCCACGGGCTGCAAGCCACGTGGTGGGTAGATTCATGGAAATGGGTTGATTTAAAATGAAAGAGCTAGCTAGTAATGTGCATAAAATATGGGCCAAACAGTGTTAAAGTATATAAGCGTGTGATTTCATTTCTTTTGGGGGACAAAAGCCGCGGGCGCGCAGACCAGGTTCCAAACCACCAGCGCCACACGTGCTCCAGGTCACAAACCTCCAGCTCCAAACAGGCTGGGAAAAACTTACTACAACAGCTACAGTAATAAAAACAGCCTGGTACTGGCATAAAAACAGACTTGTGGACCAATGGAATAGAATTGAGGATCCAGACATTAACCCAAAAACCTATGAACACCTGATCTTCAACAAAGAGGCCCAAAATATTGAATGGAAAAAAGATAGTATACTTAACAAATGGTGTTGGCATAGCTTGATGGTAGTGTGTAGAAAAAATGCAAATAAATCCATCCTGTCACCCCGCACAAAACTCAAATCCAAGTGGATCAAAGACCTGAACATAAACTCAGCCACTCTGAACTTGATAGAAAAGGAAATGGAAATACCCTTCAACGAATTGGCACAGGCAACCACTTCCTACATATAACACCAGTGGCACAGACACTAAGAACAACAATCAGTAAGTGGGACCTCCTGAAACTGAGAAGCTTCTGTAAGTCCAAGGACACTATTGGGCATATACCCTAAAGATGCACATTCACTCTTCAAAGGCATTAGCTCAACTATATTCATAGCAGCATTATTCATAATACCATAAGCCTGGAAACAACCTAGATGCCTCAACTGAAGAATGGATTAACAAACTGTGGTACATCTACACAATGGAGTACTACTCAGCAGTAAGAAAAAATGATATCCTAAAATTTGCAGGCAAATGGATGGATTTGGATAATATCCTCCTGAGTGAGATATCACACCCCATAAAGATAAGCAGTGAATGTACTTATTCATTAGTGGACTTTAAACTAAAAGCTAAGCATGTCCAAGCTGCAAATCACAACCACTGAATAGCTTGTGGTCTGAAACATCTTGTACTAGCACCTTTGATCCCATTCCCTCCAGAGGAACACCTGGCCCAGATTTGATGTTTGGGTGAGGAAAGCGGATCTGCCTGGATTGGATGCTGAACGAAACCACCTTGGAACCTTGGGCCCTCCTGCTTTTGCTGGGGAGGAAATAAAATGATGGAGAGAAGAGTAAGTGACTGGGAAGGTTAGGAAGGTGAAGGGAGTCCAAACAAGGGGATACATGAATAAAAAATATGACTTTATTTATAATAAAAATAAATAGTAATAAATCTGTAAAAAATAAAGCAATATAAGAAAGTCAGAATAGAGGAGTGACTAGCCATCATTCTTCTGATGTTTCTGAATCAATTTCTACACTGAAACCCAGGTTTCTGCCTTGAGTTCCTGCTGACATTACTTCATGATAGTCTATAAATTTGGGATGAAATAATAATTAAGACAAGTAACAAAAAGTCTAGTAATATAAGACATACACTTTTGGTAGAAATGCAAAGCAGTTTACTCACTATATATATTTGGATAATTTGTTTTGTGACAAAAACTAAGTGTAGCTCTACCATGACCAACTTTCTAATATTTACCCGGAATACTCCACATCAACATACCCTAGAGATACTTGCCTCCATGTGTATCCCCACACACTTTACAGTAGTTAATCTATGAACCAACCAAGATGTCCAATGACAGAAGAATGGAAATGGAAAACTTGGCGCATATTGATAACAGAATGTTCTTTTTTTTCTAGCTTAAAGAATAAAAATGTCTTTTGCAGAAAAAAATGGATGCAACTGGAGATAACAGAAGCAAATCAATTCAGCCTGAGAAAAACAAATTCTTTATGTTTTTCCTCATTTGGAAGCTTAAACATTCTAAATCTAAAGAATCAAATATTATGATTGCATGAAAGCATTTACAAAACTACCTGGTAAACTAATGGGAAATGGAAGCTCCCAAGGGAGAATTGTCACAGAATAATCTTACTGCAGCCAGGATGACTTCTAAGGAGCTGCTACATAAATGAAGTTGTCCTTCAGCAGACAGCTACATACTACAGCACCTTCCAAGTGCACAATGCTATGGGTAATTATGGTAGACTAACATAAATTTTTCTAGGAGTTGCAGGACCAAGTGGTTAAGATAACTGGAAGCTTTTATGAACCATTTACTCCCTCTTTCTATAGAGGAAACTTAAAGTCAACAAGCTATTGCCATTTTGATAAAGATGATGGCTGTTAATCTTGGAGAAATTCACTCTACAAAACACTTCTTAGTCCCTTTTTAAATTTCTAAGGTAATTGACAGATGCTTGTTTCTGACTTCTCTGAGAATAGCCATGAAATCCCTCTGCTTTAACCAAAGCCAGTTTCTTCTACTTTTTGATTTTAACTTTTTCACAACTATTCTTTAATCATTTTATGTTTTCCTTTTATAAACATAAAATAATTTTTAGTTTGTAAATCACTATTCACTTTGCATCATGTTAACTCTATACACAGAAATGATTTGAAGTTACATTGTGCCTAAGGTTCCTTATTGAGACAATATGAACTCAAGGAATAAAGGTTATTCTCATAATGAAGGTTCTCCTACAGGGACAGAATTCAATGCCTTTGCCTAATATTAAGTTATTTTACAGTATATCTTGTTTCAAATAATATAACTTACAGAATCAGGACAATGATGCACATGGGATGATCCGTTTGGCTATAAAAGTCTCAGTTTAAGTTATAAACACTCAAAGAAACAGCTTTAAGATTTACCCATGATGACTCTAATCCAATACCTCAAATTATGAGGTTTCCTCTTTACACAAAGACATCATTTTCCTTTCATAACTCTTTAAATCTTTTGGAATGTTATATTCATTATAGATGCCAAACTATCAAAGTGTAATAATGTGATTTGTCCTGTTTCATTTCTTGTTGGTGTAAAAAAAAAAAAGGTAACCTGAGAAAAAGTAAATTATTCCCCCCCAAAAAAAAGTTTTGTTTAACTCTCAACTCTAGGTTACAGTCCATATGAGATATGGTCTTGAGACTATTTGGAAGGATAAACTATCTAGTGGAAGAGCATTGTTGTGAGGGTGTTTGATGTCGTCAAGAGGGAAGGTGATCTCCTAATGGATGCAAGATTGAACTTGGAAAGTCTGCTTGGAAGGAAGAGCAGAAGAGAACATATCTGACAACATGATTTCAGAGTCTTATTCAGTGAAATGTAGGGTGACAGATTTGTGAATGAAGTTTACACAACTCATATTTTTCATATTTTTAAAAAGACTTTACAGGTATCTGTGAAAGACTGTGAAATATAAACAGAGGGCTGGAGGGAGAGCTCACTTGGTAAAGAGATGGCTATGCCAACATGAAGACCTTGGTTTTATCCCAAAACAGTAAACCTGGGTTTAGCACATGTACTCCAAGCTATGTGGGGGAGGGAGCCCACTAACCAGCCAGCCTGACGTTTCAAGACAGTGAAAAGCACTGTTTAAAACCAAAGTAGTTTATGTCTAAAGATTAATCCCCAAGATTTAAATCACAGAGAACAGTCTAGAGCACTCTCTAGTTCCTCCTCCTCTTCTTCCTCCTCCTCTTCCTTTTCATCTTCTTATTCTTTTTCTTCTTGTGTTTTTTTGTTTATCTTTCTCCTCCTCATTCTTCTTCCCTTCTTCTTGTTTTTTTTATTTTTCTTCTCCTCCTTCCTCCTACTCCTCCTCCTTCTTCCATCTTCTCCTCCTTCTTTTTCTCCTCCTCCTGCACCCAACTAGGTAGCTCTTTTGTAGCTGACAGCCCTCTGCAATTCTAGCACATAAGTCTCTAAGAGAAAAAGCGAGCCAGGCTTCCCCATTTTCAATTATAAGTGTATGAGAAAGTTTATGATTTATAATTCTTTGGTATTACACTATCCAGACAAAATTATGAGATGTAGAACTCATCCCCCCACATACACACATAAAAAAATCCTAGAAAAAAAATGATTTATATTAGAAATTGATAGTTTTCTCTGAAAACAACATGATTCTGTATGTAGAGTTTATGTCTCTTGCTCTCACACTTCAATTTGTTTCTCCTGATGAAACTCCTCTCCCAGGTTAAGTCTCCAGCATGCTGCTACAAATATAATGTTACACTCCTCCTAATTCTCTTTTCATGAAGGATCTATCATGCTCAGCTCGCCATTGTTGCCCTATTTTTTGACCTGCATCTTGTTGTAACATCTAATCCGTCCTCTGCACCCAATAAGCATCAAAGAATCTGCCACCTCTCACAAACACCTAAGCCATCCTCTGCCATCCAACAAACATCTAAGACATGAATTTTCCCTACACAAACACCTAAGACATTCTCTGCCATCCTACAAACATGCACACACAAATTCACACAATGTATAAAAAAAAGACACAAAGAGAAAGAAAAATAAAAGAAAGATAAAGGAAAATCAGAGACTACACTTAGTTATTATAAGCAATAAAATAAAGCTTATGTGTATTTTGATGGGGTTAGAGTCTGTAAGACTTGATGTTTGCTCCATATGTTGTCAAGAAACCATACTTCTCCACTAGCATCACATTCATGTGTGAGCCCTTTGCCATTATTTTCTTTCTTATCTTCATATCTTTTCTTAATCTAGATAGCTTACATCTGTGGGCATTAGCTGTGACCTAGTGTGATTTCTTCATCTGTAACTGAGCCTTACCTGGCTTGAGTTGCCTTCAATTTTATTTTAAATGTTCCATGTATTTTAGAGAAAAAAGACACAGAGAACAGTTATTTAATATGCCTACATAGGAACAAACTAACTACAACTGTTGTTAAATTTGAAGCTGTGTTTATCAAGTTTCTCCCTTTAAGTTATTCTCAATGCTGTATCTTTTTAAAAAAAATTTCACTACAAATGTGTCTTTTATATACTAATAGATGATGATAAATAAATAGATAATAAAAATAAATAAGTAAAAAATAAGGGGCTAGTGGAGAACTTTATATTTTTAAGAAATCATCCACATACTTAGATCTGGGTTTGGTGTTCTCTTGTGATCACTTTGCATCTATGATTAAATTGTTGCCATCATCTGCTCACATGTCCATTATAACTGTATTGGACTTCTGTGGTCACATGTCTGTTATGTGTTAATGTCAGTTGTGTATTGTAAATACAAGATGATTATATATTGAGTAAATGAATGACAGCTTTTTAATTAAATTAAAAGATAAGATATGGGACTCTGTATCTGAGACTATGCCATGAATCAATAATATTTGATCAATGAACCAATTTATTCAGCATATATTATTTAGGACTTTTTATATACATAGTATTTAGTATGTATAGGAAAAATAACAATGAGACACAATTAGTGCTAAGATGAATGCTAGTGAACGGATTGATGGGTGAATGGGTAGGTGGGTGGGTGAATGGATGGATGGGTAGAAGGATGAATGGGTGAGTGGGTAGATGAATAGATGAGTGGATGGACAGATGGGTGGATGAATGGATGGATGGATGCAAGGATGAATGTATGGTAGAAGAGTGTGTAGATGGTTGGGTCGGTGGTTGGATAGATGAATAGATGGATAGATGAATAAATGTATGAATGGATTGAAAATTTTCAATCATGAACAACTACAGCAGCAGACATTGTGATATAAGCTTTGAAACCTCGTCCAAATAAATGTATTATACAAAATCTCATCCCTGCAACTTTACTTCTGGGATATACACAGAATGATTTTAGTTTAAAATTTACCCCATTCCAAAATGCATATACATAATTAACTATAATAAAGGCTACTAAAATGCATAGTTAATTTTTAATTGCATGAACCAAACTCTCCCTAGATCAGATACAATCTGGAAATAAACTGTAGTTTTTTGTACTGTTTACATTGTGTCCACTATAATTTCTACTATAGAGAACTGAGGGCAGGTATACAGAACAGTTGTTTATTGTGTATAGACAAAACAAAGGCCTGAAAATCATTCACAGGAAAGATAACTTGTGGAAAATATTATGTTTTTAATGAAACTGATGAAAAAATTATGGTGAAACCCAGCATAAGCCAATATTTTAAGTGTGTGATGAACCAACCAGAGGGATTTGGCTGTCCCTTTTTAAAAAAATATAAACCATAGACTCTTATTTCAACTCTCTCATACACATATAGGTATACATATATGTAGATAGGTAGGTGTAAATGTATGGATGGTTAAAGAGACAAATGTCAAGTGGTCTGGTCATTCTATTTTTATTACCATCAGGATTGGACAGCACTCTGCCCTTCCACTGCCATAGCAAACTTCTGGCAGCTGGGGTAGATAGCTTAATTACTGATTCCTGAAATGCAATGGCTAACTCTTATGCTGGAAATTCTGAAGCCATTCAGCTAAGAATGGAAAGAAATCATCTTCTGCATGATAAAGAACTGCTTGGGTTAAAAAGCATCCCGACAGCTAGCATGCTGTGAAATTGTTAGGCCTGGCTGCTAAGATGATAATTAATAGAGAGCCAGAAGGTGATTACAATGTCTGGGAATTGATTACCGAAGGACTAACGATTCAGTGTAGTGCATTGGTTCAGAGCCCAGACTTCAGTCAGATGACCGGAGGTTCCAATCACAGAGATTTGCATTTTTATTAACAGAGAAGCAATCTTAAAGACATTATCTCTTTTAGCATTTTCTTTGTAATGGACTTTAATAATGTTACATTTCCTATCTGAACTGACCAATGCTGTTTTTCACATGTGCCTGTCAAAACATGTTTAAAACCTGAAGTCTCTAGCTCCATTTCTCCTTCATCTCTGTGGGTTACTAATAGAACCATTGTAGGCTGAATTCGTGTAACATAGTGACATGATTCTTGTTCTTCTGTCTTTTCATTTCTTCTATTCTTGTAGGAATTCTTCCACATACAAACAAAACAGAAATCAATCCAGATCTCTCCCACTTGGAAAATGTTTTTTGTTTGTTTGTTTTAAAACTGCACATCCAGGAGTGGAGACTGATCCAAGCATTATTGGGTCAGTGGGACCATAGGACTGTCTGCTCCCTGCCCAGGGAGGGGTTGAGGAATTGCAGAGAAGAAAAATGACTTGATGTGGTGGGAGGGGGAAGGGACCTTGAATAAGGATATACAGGGATGAAAAAAAAATTCAGAGGGAAAACTGAACACAAAGTAAATATATGTGTAGCAATCTTGTTTGCATTATCACCCTTGATAAGTCATGCTTATGATTTTTATCTTCTTTATAGTTATTGTTAACTTTTCAGCATTTTAAATTCACTTTACTGTTTTTTTGATAAATACAAAATAAATAAAGAAGAAAAAAAATTGCACATCTTCCTCTCTTAGTTGCTTTATAACAAAATTTTATCATTGTGAATCCACCAGACATAAGAAGTTCCACTTTCATATTAGATGCCACTGTACCTCTGTCCTGGTGCAATGAGAAAAGGCTCTGCCACCAATTAATTGCTTAATTTTTGGCATATGCTTTTTCTGAGACCTCTCTGTGATTGCAGATTATTAGCCAATGCAAAGAATGAACTAGTTTTGCTGGTTCTTTGCTATTATTTTGAAAACAAATTTTATAAAAATAGGAGAAATAATGGAACCACACTGTATTTAGATTCTAACTATGTAAAGTAGCATTAACAGTAAAACACCATCTCAGTGATTTCTATGTGCCAGGCTCTATGCTTACATTTTGCACTTATTTTGGTTACTTAAAATGTTGAAAATTATCTAGTGTTTGTCGTATGTGAGTGAGTCTTACTAACTATGAAAAAACTATATGTGGGTTTCTGAGCACTAAATAACATGATGAGTACAGCTATATCCCCTAATGGAAGCACGACTCCTAAGAGATTCTGAAGACTTGGGAAGTAAGACTTAACCACAGTTGTGGCTGTTTAAGAACAGTAACCACTGCAGGGGTAGAAAAGGCTGTCAATGAAGTAGCCCAAAGCTGTGTAGGGTTTGAGGACTAAGTATTTGTGAATCCTCACCATATGCTATGGTCAGTAATTCTCCAAGTAACCCCCCAAAACTTATTGATTCTCTAAGCAGAAACTGAGGGAAACTCTCTCTCTCTCTCTCTGTCCCTCTCCCTCTCCTTCCCTCCCCCTCTCTTTTTCTCTCCCTCACTCCCTCTCTCTCTTTTCTTTCTGCTCTGTCATCAGTGCCCTAACGTGTGCATGTATTTCCAAGAAAAATCACACAACAGAAAAGAGTACAGTCTCATAGATGTATGATGAGTAGATAACTTTGAAGTCAGGACTGTCATCAGGAGCTGTGAGCATCCCAGAGCCAGCCTCAATTTTTCCTGAATGATAACCAGAGGGGCAAAATTTACATACAAGCCAAAGAAGAGCAAACACTTAATACTAAATACTATCAAAAGTTTGAAGGCAAGAGAGCTTGGAACACTTGTTCCTGGAGGAAGATGTTTGCAGGTAAAACTGATGATAGGCTGAAATTCACTGAAAACCATGATGGATTCACAGATCAATCTACAGAATGTCACTCAAATTATTTATTTTCTCAAGTTACCAACTTCATAATAAATAATAATAGTAATAAATAATTAATAAATTGTACCTTTGACCTGACATTTCATTTAGTTTTGTCCCTCAGAACACTGCCTTTGACTTTTTATATCATTCATTCACAAAAGTAGCACAAATAGTCCACCTTTTCACATCTCACATGATACTCTATGAAGTAATTCCTCAGTTGGAAGAATGATACTTGCTTGACTCCTGCATTCTGGCATTTTACATTGTTACTCCTCCTTCCCAAAAGTTTTCCTTCTCTGACAGCATAGATTTGTCTTTCCTGATTTTTCTATTTATGCAGTTCAAGTGCTTCTTGCTTTTGTTACCAGCCAATGCTAGAGTTTCACAGTCAGTATTGTGATTAGCTCCTCTTTTATAATTCTCCCTAAACTAAGATCATCTCATCTTTGTATAGTTTGAAGTAGCCACTCTATAGAAGACCCCTGTCTTGAACTCTAGGATATCACTGCACATGCCGATGTGAGTAACCAAACACCAGTGAATGGCCCAAGTTAACTTGTCTATTTGTTGTGGTATCTCTTGAAACACTATCACTTATTAATTTGTTGACCTAAAAATACCCCTAATTTCTGCTCCCCCATAGTACTCACAGCAAAAGTAGTGCTAGTTTTAATCCCTAAATACTTCTTGTCCCTAATCCCCGCTCACATTCAACTCTGTCTTTCAACACCAGTTTACCTTTCAGTGGAATGGCTCTAGAGACCTCTACAATGAATAAGTTGATTAGCTATGTGCTCAGAACCTTGGCTACTAGCTGGATTGCTGATGGAGGGCAGGCAGAGGTGAGACTATCAGCTCCCTGGATACTTAACCACTATTTCTTACAAGTAAGCACCTGTTTTCCTTTGTAGGGTCTAAAATAAGATTTTACTTGTAATGAAAATGTGGAGGGTATTTTTTTTGTGCTATTTAGTGTGTCTAAATCACTATTCTACATCTAATCTATTTTCCATGCTACAAGTATTATGCTAATGTGCATATTTAATCTCATTATTTCTGTGATAAATTACTTTGGTATTAGTTATGGTTTATTCTGGATACCAGAACTATAAGTGATAAGAATATATATTTTTCAAATATGGATTAAAACTTGTACTATTATGGAGACTGGTGAAGAAGTCTATGGAAGACTGGTACTATACACAACATGAAGCAGCATAGTCAGTGTCTGTTAGAAGCACTGGAACCTGGGTAGAACGACTGTAAGAAGAATGAGGGAAACCCAAGCTTGGAAGAACTGGAATGCACTTTGTTTGTCATTATTTTCAAGTCTGATATCATGAGGGACCTGTCAAGTATTTGTTCTTTTGTTTTACATGGCTGGCCATAGAGAATTGTCATAGATAAGCACACACACTAGTATAAGACTCAGAGAATATGATACAGATATGATGCAGGATTATGATGCAGGATGAAGGATTTACAAGTCTGTCCTAACCCACAGTAGCAAATGAAGCTTTAATTTATGATTCTAACATCCTAACTGACTTGAAAATATTATGGTGACTATCAGTTCATTTCTGCAATTCACAACTTGCATGAATTTCTCTTGAGTCCTATCCAAGTCCCAAATGGCACAGGTAAGCAGAATTTGGTGGATATAGCTCCACTTCAACTAAATGTTGCTACACCAAACTACCACACCTTTTCCATTTTCACTCTGAGCATCTACAGAACATACTAACAATTTGGATTCAATTTGCCTCCAGACCCAGTTGTTGGGAAACCTACCAGTCTATATCAAATCTATGTTTGCTCCTTAGGGCTCTACTGCTTTCCATTCCTTAATGTATATATGCACTGGCCCCTAGGAGTAAAAGATCTGGTCTTTATTGGGTTCTTATTCCTTATTAAACACGGTTCTCTGAATAAACTCTAGGTGCATGGCCTGACTCCATATGAACCAACTAAGTATGAGAATTACTATTTTAAAGTTATAGGCAATCTAAATGTCACAGACACTGATTAGATGACAATACATCCTGTGAGTATGGTCCTTCACAATAAGTATTTTCCAACCTGTTTCTTCGACCTACCTCCAACCAGTCCCTTGCCAATTTCTTGGGTGTATGTTGCACTTCAGCTGAGCAGTACCAGAAGGGGCTTTTTGTGTTTCTCTTTATCTTTCCTAGTCTGTTATTTTGTTCTACTATACTATGTATGGGGTCTATACAGTGTTACAGCAAGTAGTCCTTGGCTAGTCCTCTCCATTGTATACTGACATGTCTCATTGCTGAATCTTTGCAGAATTCTATTTTTGGTGTTTTTAATTTTTTCTTTTTGCTGTATTATTATTATCATCACTTTCTTGTTATCTCTGATTTTGTACTACTACTTTTAGTGAATTTCCAAATTTTATCAGATTTGTACTATTTTTATAAATTCAGCATTGAGTCCCTGGGAACCAAAATTAATTTTGTTTACTTAAGTGGTATATTTTCAAAAGAGGGGAATTTAAAAAAAATAAAACAAAGAACAGCAACAAATTATAAACAAAACAAAGAAACTTCCAAGTAAAGCCAATGGCAGTCATCCACTAACTTTATTGGGGAAAAGCAGAGAGAATTGTGAGCTATACAGTAGTTCACGAAGCTGCATTGGAAATGAGAGGCTGAGTAGTGTTGGTGCAGGTGCTCTGAATCCACATTTTGAGACGCTGCCAGAGAGAACAATTGCTGAAGGGAACAAGTGCAGGTGGAAGCCAATGTGTAAAACAAACAATTATCTGTAATTTAACACTTAGCTAGTTCTGGCTTTGCAGTGTGGAAAGCTGGTCCAAATACAGAAGTAGTCAGCTGCTGACAATACAAACCTCATGATTGAAAAGGTGCACCCGAGACAGATTATGCTGGACCACAGTTCTGCACAACTTGAGAAAGACACAAGAAAATCACTGTTGAGAAAAACAATAAAAGTAAGCCATTTTTGTAGAATAAGCTTCTTACAATTTTCTTAGAAAATAAAAAAAAAAAAAACTTTACTCAATTGACTGAATCAGCTTTAGGAACAGAATGCAGTGCCTTTCCATGGATTCCATGATTTAAATATTTGAAGTGGTCAGGACAGATGTCAAGCTGAGTATGTCCATTTGGGCCTAAAGATAGACAAAACAACACACACACACACACACACACACACACACACACACACACACTGAAATATAATCTTTCCAAATCATCACATTCTTTGTCACAGTTCTCATTTGCTCATTGTAGCCATTTTCACATTTTCAAGTTGTCTTATCTAGGAAGTGGCCTCCTTATCTAAGTCTTGGTTATCCTACTCACTGCTTGACGATGCATCTCGTTGCTAAACCCTTGTGAAATTTTGTTTTTCTCAATTGTTTTTTTGCATTTCTATTACCAGCATCGTTATCTCACTTAAAAATGATTTATCCAATACTTCAAAGTGCTTCCCATTGCTTCTGAGTGACTCTGGAATGTCATGGATACGAGGAAATAGATTCTCTTTAACTATGCTCACATGATAAGTTGCTTGGCATCAGCTGAGTACCACTGTGTTAGTCAATGATGTCCTTAGTATCACTTGTTAGTCACCACTGAAAGTCTCCTGATCTGCCAGATATTATAACACTATAATCTTCTTTTACTTGACTATTGATACTATCATGACACTAAACCCATAATGTTTAGTTGTTGGTGTTGGCAAAACTGGCTGTCTTACTGTTTGAGTGGTTCATACCATTGTAGAGCGAACCTAATCACTCCAGGTTAAACTTATATTTTACTGAGTTTTCAATACTTTCGGCTTATAAAAGCTTTGATTTCATAAAACTTGGATATAAATCCAGAGATAGGTGGGACAACAAATTAGTATGACCCAGAGGACCAACCACAGCCTTGCTGAGGCCTAAGCAGTTAATGTACAAACCAACCCACTGTAGATGATCATACTGTGCTACTTTTCCACCATCTATTTTCACCATCTGATTTCATTTATCATCTCCTAAAAGGTAGCATTACATTAGTTGAAGCTGCTTTCTTTCGTTGAAGAAGTCTGTTTTTACAGCCAAATATCCTTAAGGAAAACATGCTATATAAATATATGTGTCATTCTTATGACAAGCTATTGTCTTAAGTCACAAGACTATCAACCATCTGACATATCAATATATAAATTATGTAGACAATGGTAGAAACATAAATGTAATAATTTTTAACATGGTGAATATTTTTGTTTGTCTATGCTATTTATTATATCTAAAAGTACTTAGTTGATAATACCTAAGAAAATATAGTAATCAATATTTATTAAATGTTTGCCACTTAGGCTTTATATGACTTTGCCTCATATACTCCTGACTAAACTGCAAGGCAGGCAGTTCTCCAAAACTGCGTATCTCACACTGCATTCTTCATGCTCTTTTGGGCACCTTGATATCCAAACTCCAATTTTTATCTGATAAAAGCAAGGCTCAGAGCCCTTAACAGCAAGAATACATGGCCTTGTAATTAAAGCTAGGGTTTGTATGCAGTGTTCAGGATTCAGGAGTATCTTATATTCTACCTCCTCCCAATCAAAACATCTCACTTCCCAACCTATAATCTCTGGCTCCTCTGGAAAATCAAATGATTCATCCACCTCCGAGCCCATTATTTTCATATCATCAAAAGTGTCTCTCTACATAAACATAAATACATAGTCATTTCAGTCCCTTCCAAGTATCTCTACTCATTGCCACAAGATAGCAACATGGTTGCCTGTAATACTAAGTTTCTGGCCCAGACTTTCTGGCGTAGCCTAGAGGTTTGGACCTGCTCTCAGCCCTGCTGCCACTCAACCCCAAATAATCACACAGACTTATATTAATTTCATGCTGATTGGCCTATGGCTCAGACATATTGCTAGCTAGCTCTTTCATCTTATCTCAATCTATTTCCATTAATCTGTTTAGCCATGTGGCTTGGTACCTTTTCTCAGAGAAGCATTTTTACTTCTTTCCTCTGCATTTGCTGTTGTCTCTCTCTGCTGGCATCTCTGCCTTGTTCTTATTGTTCCCAGAGTTTTCTTAGTCTGGTAGCCCAGCCCAAACTTCCTATCTGCCTTCTGGAAAATTAGTGTTTTATTAAACCAGTAGGAGGCACAAATATTAACAATGTAACAGAACATAATCCCACTACACTTGCCTGGTTATGTCTTCTATTGTAGGAGTGAAGATAAATGTTTTCTGTGAGTACACATTGACAGGGTTTCTTCATTTTCAGTAACACTTCTTTCAGTAGCCACATGAGTGTGAAAGCTGGAGTAAAATTTGGAAGTCAAGTCTGCATAGCAACAACAATTCTTAGTATCAAGTTTACAGCTACCTAACTTAGACGCCCTTTTCAGGGTGCAGGATTTGACTCTGGATTTTGGATTAGACAAACACAGTCTGCATAGCAGTATCACTGCTTAGTACCTGTGCAGTTTAGGATAATCCAATTTTAAATTTAAACTTCAGAGTTTAGTATTATTCAATGTGACCAACAAAGTAAATAACATGTCCAAAGAATTAAGACTCAGTGATGAGTAAATAATTAGGCAAATTAAAATACAAATGAAATTTGTTAAGAAATGATAAATGGAACTGTTGTTTTTATTATTTTTCTATACTAACTGACCCCTTTTTTTCCTTTATCCTGATATTTAAACCCCAGCTAATAATCTTGTTGCTTTAAAAACTGAGTTAAGTTCATCAATTAAATGTAATCTTTCTTTAACACTACCTCCAAGACAAAATAACCTTAGAAATTTACTTGTTTTCCCATGGAGAAAGCATTTGCCAAAGGGAAGTAGCACCATTCATTATTCATTATTTCCCCAGAATATTCATTATTTACTTTACAAAGTTTGTATATTAAAGAGTAGCAATATTACATGCTTATAATATTGCATATGGTTCTGCTACTGCCCAGGACCAAACCAAGCGTTTTGCACAAAGCAGATTTTCAATAAATGCTTATTCAAGAAGTAAATTAATAGATAGATAAATTATTAATTTCACCACAAAAAGTTCACTGCAGTCATTCTTATTTGCATAAGGTCTCACATAAGGCCAAGTAGCATCAGGAAAGGGAGAAAATGAGACAGATTAAGTCATGGTTTCAATAAGATGTACTTTTCTTTCTTACATTAAGATCTCTTTGGATTTCCAAAGATAAGCAACAAGTTAAGAGTTTTAGGTGTTTCTCTGAACATATAATCATGTTCTGACAGGAACTTGGAGAAGCCATGTAGTCATCTCAGGGAAGGTACAAAGCATTCCTAATACTGACCCTAAACAATCATTTTTTTATGGGACCTAGATGTAAAATTGAGCTGCAAATGCTTCCTTTTTGTCACAGCATGGGTCTGCTGTGTGAGGAACAATCTTTTAATATGTGAAGATGAAAGAGGCATTCAAAGGTATGAACTCCAGCTCCTGATCAAAGACTTAATATTTTCATAACTGAAAACGGTCAAGACATACATTAATTCACAGCTAAAACTATGAATAATATTAGATAAAGAGTAATCTCAATAGATATGTTAATATTTTGGCATCACTACTATTATTGAGTCCATAAAAATTGTAAAAGTATTTTATTATGTTTCCACTGAATAAAAACATCAAACAGCATTTAGAGGAAACAATACTTAAATATAGCTTATGATATGCTGGATAAAATGGTAATGTGTGTTCAAACATTTCAACAAACATTAAATTAACTTTAAAATGCATTAAAATGATATTTTTTAGAAATAAACATTCCTCATATCTTTGGAGATGAAAGTCAAAGCTGATTGGTGCTATAGCTCAGGGAAGGAGGGTCTTAGCTAGTATGAGTGAGGCCTCAGGATCAATTTTTCTTTATGCAATAAAAAAAGAAAATAAAACTGTCATGAGGATGCTTCCTTCTCTTCGTTGAAGTGTCATACAATGAGAAATGGCCTAACTCAGGGAAGCATTTCCCATTGTGACGGAATAATATGAAGTTTACTTAATTTTTCTGCTTAAGTAAAGAATTAGGGAGGAAAGCCAAAATTGTGTCTATGGTAAAAATAAAATTTTCCACAAATCTCAAAAAATACCTGACAAATTGGATGCCACTTGGATAAAAATCAATGTTCTTTTAAAATCTAAAACTCAACAGAATGTTTCAGAGCTTAATAGCATGAGCTTCCCTAAAAGACATGCATGAGACTTCTATGTACTTAGATTAATTCACTTTTTAGATAAATTAGGTAGGTAAAGGGGAAGAATACAAATAGAATACTTGATACTCTTTTATATACAAGGCACTAGAGGAAGTCTCCATTAGAAAAGTAATATTTAAAAATAAAGAACAGGGGAATGGGAGAAGTATTCATACTTTACCTGCCAACCTTATTGCATATGCTAAAGGAGAAAATCAGTTTCAGAGAAAAAAATGAAGTTGAGGCATAGCTAACTCAATTTTTTCAGTCAGATGGTATCTGCTCATTTTTACAGAATAAACTTTGGGATACAAGTAACACAAAGTTTGATGGGCTATCATGGCAAGTTATTATAATTAAATAAGGCTGGTATCTGTTGGAACCCACTTCCTTCCTTCCTTTGTACATCGATCACAAGCTGAGTAGAATACTTAAAACACAAACAGCAGCTGAGTAGGACAATGTTGCATTCAAAGTGAAGAATTAAACTAACAATATCCAAAGTAAGATTTGCTTTCAAAATATAAGATAAAGAGATATAATAAATCCCAGAAATAAAGAATATTTACTTTTTAATGTGCTGATATTTAAATTTAAGTATCTATCAATGTATCTATCTATCTATCATTTGCCTGTCCATAGATATCTATATCTGCTAGGTTGTTGCACCTCCAGAAGCCTCTCCGCAGACATGACAACCAAAATTAAACCAAATTAGAAAAAGCCCAGGTTTAATGAGTACTTTGTTCCAGGATGATTTTAAAGACCCCAGAGAGGAGAGGCAGTTTAAATATCCTGTGGGAGTGTTCTCAAACATCTCTGGGGAAGTGAAAGGATTTTGTTTGATGGGACACTGTGAGGAGTAGGGTCTGGACAGAGAGAGGTGGGGCTTCCACCAGAACATTCCAGTCTCTTTGGGTACAGGGGCTCTGGTTCATGTCTGACTACTTCCTGTGGGCATGTGGTTGATGTGGGGAAGAGAGGGAATAGGAAGATGGTGAGTTCACATTCAGCAGGAGGTGAATGAAGAAGAATCCAGTTAACTGCCTTCCTGGAGAACTTGAACATCTGTTTCTCGAGAAAGCAGAGAAGACAAATTGGTAGGAAAAAATAGATCATTAATACCTGTCTAGCTCTACTGAAAATGAGGGATATACAAGGCAGAAGAGCTGATTGGCCCTTCATTGGTACATCTTGAAAAACGTGAGGGTGGAGGGTCTCAGCTGCAGGACAGACTATGTATCTTGAATAGGTGCCTGCTTGAGCCTGAAGAGATGGTACCAGCATGGATGTCCCAGGAGTTTGACAGCAGAAGGGGTACTGAGAATCACAGTATAGGGTCCTGTCCATTGGGGCTCAAGAGACTTAGGAGCTAGCTGTTTAAGGAGTACTCTGTCACCCAGGGAGAGTAGGACAGACACAGGGGCAGTTTTGTCCATTGATGTGGGGGCAAGGAGATAGTTGTCATCAGGTGAATGGAGAAGGATCCTCAGAAGGGAGAGGTAGAGAGGTACACAGTCAGTGAAGGAGTTTGGGCCAGAGGTAATGATTGGAAAAAAGGAAAGGCTTTCTTTAGAGGAGCTTAAAAGGATGCAGGCATGTAGAAAAATGTGGGGTGGCCTGGAGGCAAGTGAGTGCAATGGGGAGGAGGGATGGCCAAGATAACCTGAGTTTAATAGTTTCATAGTTGTTTTTTGATGAGTCCATTGGCCTTTTCAACTTTTCTTGAGGATTTTGGGTAACAGAGAATGTGGAGCTTTCACGAAATGTTGAGAGCTTTTGACAGGAGCTCTGTCACTCTGGAAATGGAGAATGGCCTACTGTCCATTTGTATGGTCTGTGACAGTCCAAATCTAGGAGTGATGCAATCCAAGAGTATTTGGGCTACTGTGTCTTCTATATTGCTAGAGATGGGAAAGGCTTTGATCCATCCTGTAAAGGAGATGACAAGAGGAAGCTGACTACTAAACTAATGAGAATTGTAAAGATCTGGGTTCAGAAACATATTATGCCCCAGTAAAGTGGAAATCAACTGAGAAAACACCTAAAGCCAGTTTTAGGCCTTCACACAAAACCACAGCCACATTACAGTACATTAAAAGAAAGGAAATAGAGAAAATATAATGTACCTCTTCAGATGGAGTAAGAAGGAATTTGGGGGCATTTTTAAAGGGATTCTAAATACTTTCAGGCAATCAAAAATGATGGCATCCACTTTATCAGTAGTCAAAAAAAGTGTTAAGATTTCTAAATCTATTTCAAAGTATTCTTAGAAGTGTTGACATCAAGCATCTATGTGAGATCATGCAGAGCTGCCACAAGATTAGAAGTCAAGCTGCATTGGGAGTATTTGAGAAATAAGAAATGGGAGATGTAATGGATGAAGTCCTGAGTGAATGTGTGGTTAACATGGGCACATACACACCAAGAACCCCAATGCCTCAGACACATGAGAACAGCAGAGCTTTCTTTTCTTGACTCAAGCTCAGGGAACTGGCCAAACCTTTTAAATATGCTTACAGATGTGAACAGTGTGTGCAAAAACTAACAACTGCAGCTTTCTCCTCCTGGATTGCAACTGACACTGTTTCCCCAAAGTGACCTCTCACCAAGGATAGGTAACCTCATCCTTATACTGTACATAGCAAACACATTGAGTGGCCACGTTGTCGTGTAGTAGGTGCTCTACCCTGGAGGGTCTATTGATGTTCTCTTGTGCTGCCCAAGCATTCTGCTTCTCCTCAAAACCAGAATCATGTTTATTAGGCAGAATATAGCATTTGGGACAACTCAATCATCATTAATGTTACAGTGTGTAGTCAAATTATTGTCTCACAAAGGTATTTATACTCCTACTGGCCTAGTCAGCCCTGCGGTCTCAGTGATCTCTGTGAGAATTAGGACAATTTGTCACTGTTGGCTTTCCTTTGGTAGTTTAGGAAAAACTATAAATGCAGAATTTGTCCAGATTTTCTTTTTTTCTTAACAGCAACACCAACAAAAAAAAAAACAACAAACAAAAACGTATGTGGGGATGACATCTCATTACTGTGTGTTCAAGTAAAAACCAGAAATTTTCATTGGTAGCACTTGCCAAAAGAGGTCATCCTTTAAACATAAAGAAAAGAGAGAGTTTCTGCTACCCCATGCTCGTTTACAACTATGCACAAATAAAAGCCTCTCTGAGGCAATTACTGAACTGAGTCTTTAGACAGAAAATAAACTCTAAGTATAGTGCATGAATACACTGGTTCATAAAAGGAGAGTCTGTACTTCTCTATAATTTGATTTTAGAGATGCTTGACTGTAGTGCAAAGCCTCCCTCCCCCCACCTCAGCCCAACTCTCCACCCCTGTCTTAGTTATTCCTTGGCCTCCCAACAACTCACTCAACTTAGTTTTGCCTCCCTCCATCAGCTTTGGTAATTATCCAAGCTTCCTCAAGTTAAAATAAAGAAAATGGTAATTGAGTGAATTCCGTTCTGCTTTGACCCTCCATGAACTCCGTTTTCTTTGTAGATGTCTTTACCATTTGTTCTGCATCTGCATTCAACATCTTAACTATTGTGGAGCTTTAGGCAAAAATTTCTAAGAAGCCGGGAGAATCAAAGTGAGTGATTTTAAATCAGGCTGCACCAAGTTCATTGAAAGAGTGATTTACCGATGTGTTCAGATTTCCAAGATGGGCAGAGCATACCCACAAGGACAGATCTTCTTTGTGCAGAGGCCTGACTGTCACTCATAAAACACACAGCACTGTACTATCGTTAGAACCATTCGGAGCACCTGACAACTGTTGAACAAACACAGTAATTCATTAGACTCTCGGGAAGTTTTCTCTTGAGCAGTGTGAATAGTCCTGCTTTTGCTTCAAGACAGAATGCTAATGCAGGCAGCTTGTGATCAAAGTGGACTGGCATGCGCGGTTAGGACAAGGAGTCACTCCACACTGGTGTTTCTGTTTGATTCTTTTGTTCAGCAAGAACAGCGCTGCCAGCGGAAGTGCACCCATGAAGGGTCCACTGACAATTCCCAACAAGCAAATCAGGCAAGGCTCAGATGTGTTCTGATCGCTCGATGTATCCAAAAGGCAGTTTTGTTTTTTACTTTTTCTGTAGCTCAGACTTCGCCACAACGTATTTTCATTACTCTGGGCAGACAGACTAGCTGGACAGGGACAGTTTCTCTCAATAGCAGGCAGGAGCAACCCTGGACACAGACAGCTCTCCTGAGCCCTTTATTGCTAGAGACAGTATGAAAGCCTGGCGCTAACGCTGGGTTTACTATTGCAGCGTTGCTGAGGCTCGTCCTTTCTCTTTTTGATAACCAAATAACACTTCTGTCCTAAGACAGGTCACAAATGTATTTGTTTTTGTGCCCTCTCCCACTTCCAGTGACAATCTCCACTGCCACTCAGACCCCATTCTAAGGGCTCTGAAGCATAGTAGGTGACCACATAAAAATATGGTGTGATTAATAGTCAGTAAAACTATGTGTATTTATTTTTAATGTTAATAGTTGAAGCCAGAGTCCAAAATAATACTCAGACATGCATGGTTAATTACATTATAAAAAAGATGCAGGGTTATTTTAAAAAGAGAAAATATTGTTTAAGAAATGATTGCATATCACCTATACTCTCATGTATTAAAAATTAATTTTAAAAACTGATACTTGAAGAACATCACATGAGTTTGTCTGTGGTAAGAGTTTCTGACTTTGCCTAGCCCAGAGATTCAGACTAGCAGTCCCAAATAATCACACCAAGCCTTACATTAATTACATTCTGTTCAGTCTATGGCTCAAGTTTATTACTAGCTAGCTCTTACAACTTAACCTATCTCATTTCTATTAATCTGTGTCTTGCTATGTGGCCTGTTGCTTAACTGTACTCCATTACATTTGCTTCCTGGGCAGCTGGATTGCATCTCTACCTGACTCCACCCCCTTCCCCTTTATCTATGTTAGGATTTTCTACTTGCTTCTAAGATGTCTTGCCATAGGCCAAAACAGTCCTTTTATTAACCAATGATATTCACAGCATACAGAAAAACATCCCTCATCACTGTCTGCTAGCCACTATGGGCTCACACACTGACACATGTGCATTCATACCTAAACACACACAAACATAAATTTGTATGAATGAATAAACACCATGGTCTTCATGTGGTAGAGTATTCTTACTTGTGATTTGAAGAACTCAAACAATTCTAGCTTTGTAGATTGGACTTCTTCAAAAGCAGTCCTTCATAAATAGAAATTGTTTAGAAAATAAAGAAGTGAGTCATAGGCTGATATGAAATATTCCAAACTTAGTGTTAAATGAAATCTAAAAATAATCAATATAATAAAAACTTTCCCATACAATTTAAGCAGAAGAGTTTAACAGACACCACCTTGAAGGCCAATGTAGTTGAAGAATCACAGGGAACCAGGCTGGCAACCCTGTGGTGACCATGGAAATAAAAATTCTTTTTTTTTTTTCATTTTTTTTCTTCTTTATTTTGTATTTATCAAAAAAAACAGTAAAAAGGTTTTTTTTTAAAAAAAAATGTCGAAGAGTTAACAATAACTATACAGAGGATAATAATCATAAGCATGGCTTATCAAGGGTGGAAATGCAAATAAGATTACTACACATATATTTTCTTTGTGTTCAGCTTTCCCTCTGAATTTTTTTTTCCATCCCTGTATATCCTTATTGAAGGTCTCTTCCCCCTCCCACCACATCTGA